>JAIFKG010001541.1:0-14740 GCA_020351975.1 Phyllosticta ampelicida
CGGGACAGACAGCAGGCGTGGGTTGAGGGCAGGGCGGGCAGGACAAACCGTGTTGTGGGAGGAAGTAGCGGCGGCGGGCGCGGCAGGCAGATGCGGCGCGCACAGGCAGTCGTGCGGAGGAGAGAGGGAGAGAGGTGGAGCGGTCGGCGAGGAGGGAGAGGACGGGAGAGAGAAGATAGGGTGAGGGCGAGGGTGAGGGTGAGGTGGAGGGGGGAGAGGAAAGAGGAAGAGGAGAGGAAAAGGAGGAGATGGAGATGGAGCTGGAGCTGGAGCTGGAGCTGGAAGGCTGGCGGACTGCAGAGGTAGAGTTGACGAGCGACACGCGGGCACGGGCGGGCTATAGAGAACTTAGGCACTGGGGTGACCTCAAGCGAGCTCGCTCCCACTGCACTGCACTGCACTGCACTGCGCTCACTGCACCGCCCCGGCACCACCCACTCCACCCTTACCTTAAGCGTGCAATGCGAGACCACGGATGCCGTCCTTATTACTTCCGCGTCGCCGCTGCTTTACTCCAGGCGTCGGGTCCGTTGTCTCTCACCTCTCTCGGTGCGCTGGAAAGGAGGTCCTGGTCAACCGTCTCCAATGGCAGTCCTCACGACGATCCATCGCGCTGGCGCTCCCGCTGTACGCGGCCCAAATATGTCATGGTGCCAGCTGCCTTGGCACTTTCGAGTTTAACCATTCTCGCCGTGCTTCCCTCCCGTCACAGCATCCAAAACGCAAGCTCCCTCGCCATGTCCGCCGTCATATGCTCCTGCTCCCTCTCCAAGTCACTTTTGGCCCTCAAACACAACCTTTTGCGCCTTCATCTTGTCGAAGAGCTCGTATCCCTCCACTGCCTTTGAAAGCGGCATGATGGCGTCTGCCATGAAGCCGAGCAGATGCTGCTTCGCCTTGAGTGCCTCGAGCGCCTGCGGGAAGATTGACCGTACTGGACACCTCCCCATCTGTATGCGCAGATTCTTGCCATACGCCTCGTTGCCAGACCACGGAACCTGAAATGCATTAGCACCCCGACTATATGTCTCCTCATCCATGCTCACCTCCCCATTGTGCACTCCCACGCTGCTGATGAAGCCCCACGGCCTCAGAATATCAAATGCCAGCTTGAGCGCGGGACTCAAGCCCACCACTTCAATCACAACGTCCGCGCCCCTCCCGTCGGTGGCCTCCTTGACCCTCCTGTCCAATCCCTCTCTGTCCGTCAGGAAGTTGAGAGGCTCCGCGCCCAGATCCTTGGCCAAGTCCAGTCGGCTCTCGATGCTGTCGACGGCAAAGAGGTGTTTCGGCTTGTACTCCTCCGCATTGATCAGCGCGCACAGTCCCACAGGCCCGCACCCAACGACGACGACGGTTGCCTCCGCAATGTCCTCCCTTGACATGGCCGCAAATGCATTTGACGCGGCAAAGTAGCCGGTGGGGAAGATGTCGGCCATGAGGACGAGCGCCTTCTTGTCAATGCCCTCGGGCGCTTTCATCACGGTCGAATTGGCAAGCGGGATCCGCACGAATTCCGCCTGGGCTCCATCAAGCGCCGCGGTGCCGAACAGCAGGCATTTCTCGCAGCGCGACGAGCAACCCTTGCGGCAGTAGAAGCACTGTCCACTGTCGGCTATTAGCGCCAGCCCTGTCCAACTCTAAACCGCACTCCTGACAAGTCCGCGATCCCCTCCCCAAAAGTATCATCACTTACCAGCTCACAGTGAACGGACAAACAATCGTATCCCCCTCCTTGACCGCTGTCACTTTACTGCCCGCCTGCACCACCTCACCGGTAAACCTAATTTTTGTGTTAGATCATTGTCTCTCGAGTCGAATGGCGAAACTTCCTCGTGGCCCATACAAAATCCCGTCGGCGAAGGCTGGTGGCCGCGGAATACATGCAATTCGCTCCCACACAAGGCCGTGTACTCGACTTTGACCAATATGTCGGTGGCTTCTTGAATCTTGGGTACTGGGCGCTGCTCGACGGCGACTTTGCCCGGCCCGTGGAACACGACCGCGCGCATGGTGGGGGGAATTGGCGTCATGTCTTGGGTAGGCGAGTTGGAGCTGTTCGAACGGATTGAGTCCAGAGAAATCTGCTAGCAAAAAGGTAGACAAATAAGGCAAGCGGGCATCTCAGCAGCAGTAGAGGTAGCGAGACGAAAAGCACTTCAAGTAATTACCGACGGAGCAACGAAAATCGGGAGAGGAGGGAGCGAGCATCCAGCTTGGCGCGCTGAATGGCTGGCAGGCGCCGTGGTAAGAAAGCAGTGAGGGGAAAAGAGAAAGCCGTGCGGCGGCGACGTCACAGGATGGAGGAGCGGAAATGACCGCCCACCTTTTTACCTAGGTACGACGAGTGATGCACGGCGGCTGGGCCGACGTGTTTAGAAAATGAAATGGTTCGGAAAGCAATCCTGGCGACCTTCTGTAGAGCAAAAACTTTGTCTACACAATTCGAACGACCGTGACTGCTTCGCTGCGACAGGAGTTTGGGCGCATGCAAGTGATACAGCGTCCGGTAAGTACCTAGGTGCATGTACTCCAAGGTAGATGGGGTTGCCCATTCGGCCGTCACATGCACGCCTATCCGACGGCAGCATCAGTCGGCAGCACCGTGCGGAGGAGGAAGATCATCGACTAGGTACGTCGTAGTCCATTACTGCCCATCTGTCGGCTCCTCCGCGCAACTTACCTAGTTACAAGCCTAAAACCTATCCCCAAGCTCAGCTACGTACTCCAACAAGAAGGGAGATGACTTTTTTTTTTTGGGGTGGGGGGGGCTGCAGATAGCTAACCCTGCACGCTCCCCGCTTTGTCCATTTACCTTGCGTTGTAGGTCTGGTATACCCCGTCTGCGCATCATCCATCCCCGTTCCCCGCTCGAGGACCTTTTTTTTTTTTTTTCGTTCTTTTAGACTGCTCAAACTATATGCATGTAGGTAGCCGAGGTTCCCACTCGACCGATCTTGATCATCTCGCCTTTTGCCGGCTTGCCTTGTTAGGATTGTATTCTGCATCGACCTGCCCGAAAATGAAGAATAAAGAGTAGAATTGCTTTTGGCGCCCGTCGCTCGTGCTCTTTTTCCACAATGCGAGACGGTTTTCCTGCGAACCACACACAACGCAGCTGGATCGATGGATGGCAGCAGAATAACGCAATGGTGCTTGGGTAGCTAGTAGCTCGCGGGACGAGATAGAGGAAGACACTGCAGAAAGCAGAATTACAAGTCAATTGGTGACGGCGGACGCCGTGGTGGTGACAGAAAGGATCTGTTCTCGCTCGCTGGTGGTTCTCGCTCCGTAACCCTGCTCTTTCTTTCCGTCCCCGTCTTTGATCCCGGATTTCGTGGCACGGCAGTCAAGGAAAGTGCATATCCTGGGGAGAACCCCGTGTCGAGCGCAATTATGAGGGCTAAGCATGTGATCATAACGGGGAAGCTCTGTCCCTTTCCCCTTGGCTTTGCTTATTTGAATGAAAGACTAGTGTTTGATTGGTTGGTTTAGCTTCTACACAAGCCAAAGTACCTTGATGGTGCGATTGGTGTTACTACGATTATTCTTGTAGCTTTGGTACGCCCCAAGATGTGTGGAAACTTGCAGTCTTGCCTTGATCAGTTGGTGCAAGGCCAGGCCAGTGCGGGGCGGGTATGTTTGGTTGCGAAGAAGATCAACTCTCGAGGCTGATGCGCGGCCGGTTCGACGCCTCAAGTGCCTGTTATTATGTGACCATGCCCCATCGATTGTGATCAGAAGATGCCGACAGACAAAATGGGCCAGGAGAGTGGAATGGACAAAAGGAAAACTGAGACCGGAAACCTGACTTTCCTTGAACACCACCCACCGAGACCCTTGAAATAGGAATTCATGGAATAAGATGAACGAGAGGGAAGACAGACGTGTGAGGGGATATTCGGGTCAACTTGTAAAGCAAACAGAAAACTCCAAAGCCGAATGCAGCCTTTAATACTCCAAGATGCAAGGCCAAACGCAGGAATTAGAAAAAGGAGAGCCATGCAGCCCTGTCAACGAGTCTGGATGGCGAAGCATGCAATGCCCCGCCGATCTCCCTCTCTCCGCCCAAGCGTGCCCCACTTGTATCGCCCAGAACTGTGTCCCGGAGATCTCTCTCCACAAGATCGTTATTGATACTGCGGCGCTGGGCCTTGCCAGGCGGGGAAAGAAGATGGAGTTTGCGAGCTCAAGTCACGGTGCAGAGCAGCTCAGCCTCAAGGATGAATTTGCCCTCCTTGTACTTTTCCGATGCCTCGTACGCCTTGTCGTACTTCCAGCCGACCGTCTCCTTGCATTGACGGCATTGGATGTCACGCACTATGTGTCGGCCCGTCGTCATGTTGCGCTCGCCGGGCTCGCCCTGGGTAATGTTGACGACGCTGTCGAAGAGGTAGGCTTTGCCATGTTGGCCGCGAAAGTTCTAATGGCGCAAAGTTGGGGTCAGTAATAGTGAAGGACTGGAATGCGTTACAGTGAGCTATTGGGGGCTGCTTACCCTGCTGATAATGTCATCGTGATTCGAAAGATGGGTTTTGCAAGTCTTGCAGCCGTAAATACGGTGCGAATTGAGGTAGACGTTGTAAGTGAGACCCATTTCGGGGCGAGGCTTGGGTGCTGCCTCCTAGGACTTGTGTGGGGTGGAGGGACAAGTTGGATTCGGAGGTTGTTGACGTCGAACGTGGACAAGCTCGGCTTTTGAGGGTATCAAGGCGGGCCTCAAACACGCAAACGTGCTGCTAGGCGCAGGTACAACAGGTTGACTGGTTGAGACTAGGCAGCGAGCTGGTACGCTCCGGCAGCTCGCGCGGTGGCGACCACTGATGACGACCTGAAGATGCTCGGGAAGCGCGTGATGCAGAGGTGAGGAGCTGAAGTCCTGGAGCTCCGGTACACGTTGGCGGGCCTGTTCATCAACCCAAGGCCGTGCAGAATATGGCGCGGCAACGTTTCCGCCGGCCGCTCAGCCTTGAAGCTTACCGGGATCTGAGGTGGTGACGTAGACGGACCGTTGAGAGTAAAGGATGGCAGGGCGGAGATGCGAGGTTTGGATAGCAGACACGGTTGCAAAAGGTGGTGGCATGAAGTGAGCGAGCGAAGGGAGGTTGAGCGAGCGTGATGACGGCGTAAGAGCGATGGCATGTACGAAGAGAGCCTGAGGTCATGACCAGGTGGGGATGGGACCTCGAACCGGGACCCGTGGACATAGGCTCATAGGATAGCTTCCCCAAGCTCCGAGGCTTGGTATCGACACACAAGTCGTCACGCGCTCGACCATTCGACTGCTCAATTTCCACACATTGTAAATGCTTGCTACGCTTTGAATTATAGTCGATGAGCATGTTGATACTTTTGGACCACGGGAGCACGGGATTTTCACTCCCAACCCCATCCATCGAGCGAATGCTCCTATTGTATTCACCAAGCCACGCCCCGTCACGCGGGGCTCGCGACAAGGTAGATCTGAGCTCAACTCTCTCGGTTGGCGTGCGTGCCTGGCTGGGCGACCCCTCCAGCTGGCTTGAAGATGTAGACAACAGAATTCGGTGTAAGCCATCTTTGCTTCGCAGCCGCAGAGCTATCGATAGCCGGAAGCTTGCGTTATCGTCGGCAGTTGCCCCTTCATGGCCACCAGGCGAATGTCAGCAGTATGAAACTTATCGGGCCAATGGGAACCGCGCCCACAAGTGGGCCGACAGATGCTCGTCACCTTGTGCACCAGACCGACGAAATCTTACCACCAAGTAGGCAGTTGGTGGGCAGGCTGGCTCCGACGGGGATGGTCTCCTCGTGCAGAGATTTGTGGTTGAGCACCATGCGCCATAGCTGCAGGTTTGGTTGGAATAGGTGCCATATGAGCGGATGTCTGCGTGTGCCGCTGCAGGGTCGGTTGGTTGGCAGCGGCAGACGTGGTGTTTATTGATCCTGATACTCTTGAAAAGTAAAGGCTTGGTTGGCCATGATGTTGCCAAAACGTTGAGGTGACATTTCCAACTATAGACTTTGTTTGGACGGCGTAGACACGCATGAAGTCCAGGGCGGAGAAGGGACATGCTTACCGCAGCGTTCTCCACCGACTGTCTCGTGGCGAGTCTGTAGCAGCCACCACATGTAGATGCCTGTAGGAAGTGCACGCGACACCCTCACTCAGAAGCTGCGTATCCTGTGGCCAAGATTGCAACCAACCGCCCCGTCCTGGATAATCTTCGACTTCGCCAGGACGCAAAGCAAAAATCAATCAATCAATCAGAAGCTACGTTGCTCTACCATGTTGTACAACCGACGCTATTGCTTGGTCCATGTAGAGAAGCTGTCAACGCATATAAGAAACCCGTGGTGGGCTTGGTGCCTGTACAAATGTTGCATGGCACGAATGGACGCTTGAGCGGCTGCCAGTGCCAGGCTCTATGCGCGACCTGAGCGCAAACCCCCGAAATAAGCATACCTATCGGCGTCACGCCGATGCTAGTTGTGTATTTATCGATAGAGCAAAGAAGAGTGGCAACTGGGTCCGGGTCTTGATGTGGTGGCCGTTTCTGCGAGGCTGGCTGTCTGCGGCACGGCGCCAAACACCCGCACGCAGTCGTCGAAGAAGGTGCCAGAACCCAGCGAGCGCCAGTCAGAAGTGACTTGGGTATCCCGTCGTCGTTTTTTGTTTACTCCTAGTTCCCCGACTCTCCCAAAACTAGTACAAGTGCATCCCTAGAGTCGACCGTACCCTTACCGCGCTGCCACCAAGCGGTTGTCTGAATAAGCGTCCCGTCCTGTAACGCCGTGCCAGATTCCGTACACGCCGTCGCTCCCATGGTCCTGCCAACCATCTTCAAAAATTCCTCGCGGAAGAAGACCGAAGACGACGGTCCAACTCCACCGCGCCCGCCGCAGCACGAACATTTGCGCTCCTCTACCCCGGCCTCTGCCGAAAAGCCCTCGACCGCCCAAAAGCAGTCCGCCCGCTCTTCGCCCGCCAAGGAACGTCATCGTCGGCCTGGCTTAGGAACCTCACCCACCAAGCGCTCTACCTTTTCGTCGCGCTCCTCGGCGTCCCGCGACCGCGACACCCACCCACTTAACCTGCCGCCCGAAGAGCGTCGCAAACTCTCTGCCAGAATGGCCGACAGCGTGCCCAACACTCCCATGGAAATTGACCGTGGGGCTACTGCTTCGCCTGCTCCCGCAAGTCCCTCGCCACAGACGAACGGAGCCCCGGAGACGAGTGACGATAAGCCTGCTCCCACTCCGCCCCCGCACAAGACGCCTGCATCTCCTACGCCCCAAGATGCGGAATCTTTCAAGGCTGCTGGAAACAAATTTTTCAAGGCCAGGGACTACGCAAATGCCACCAAGGAATACTCGAAAGGTGCGTGTCCTTAATTCGCCGATAATTCTCAGTGGCCCTCAAATTGTTTTGCCAAAACATGGTCAACTCCATTTTCTTCATTCCATTGTTATCTGCTGCTGGGGCCGACCCGCTCAGATTATCTTAACTCTATCGAACACGCTGCAGCAGTCACTGACCTGCCGTCACAGCGATCGAGGCCGATCCCAAGTCTGCAACCTACAGGTCCAATCGCGCCGCTGCTCTGATATCCTCCAACCGATTTGAAGAGGCTTTGGAAGACTGCAAAGCCGCAGATGAGCTGGATCCCAACAACCCCAAAATCTTACATCGTCTTGCGCGCGTGTACACTAGTCTCGGACGTCCCCAGGATGCTTTGGATGTATATGAGCGGGCTGGAGCAAGTGCCACGGACAAGGCAGCGGCGCAGTCCATGGTTCACCACATTGCTTCCGCGGAAGATCTGCTTCAAACGGGCTCCTCTGGATCTATGGTCTTGCACGCCCTCGATCAGGCTGCAAAGGGCTTGGGTCAGGGCGTAGCACTCCCGAGGAAGTGGAGACTGATGCGGGGCGAGGCCTACTTGAAGATGGGTAATGCGAATGCCCTCGGAGAAGCCTTGAGCCAAGCCATGACCCTGCTGCGAAGAGACAACAAGGACCCAGACGCGCTCGTGCTGCGAGGTCGGGCACTCTACGCCCAGGGTGAGAATGATAAGGCCATTCAGCACTTCCGGCAAGCCCTGGCTGGCGACCCTGACTTGAAGGATGCTGTCAAGTGGCTGCGGGTAGTCCAAAAGCTCGACCGCATGAAAGAAGAGGGCAACACTGCTTTTAAGGCTGGGAGATATCAAGTGGCCGTCGACACCTACTCAAAGGCACTCGAAGTGGATCCGACGAACAAGGGAACCAACTCGAAGATCCTCCAGAACCGTGCCAGGTGTTATCTCAAGGTAAGCATGGTCCTCATCGGACATGGGCACATGCTCACAAAGTAAACAGCTCAAGAAGTATCAACAAGCTGCGGACGACGCTTCGCGCGCTTTCGAGATGGATTCCTCTTACGTAAAGGCCCGCATGACCAAGGCAAAGGCGCTTGGTGAGATGGGCAACTGGGAAGAAGCTCTGCGCGAGTACAATGCCATCAAGGACGCCAACCCATCTGAACCTGGGGTTCAGAAGGAGATTCGCAACGCTGAGCTGGAAATGAAGAAGGCCCAGCGCAAAGACTACTACAAGATCCTTGGAATTGAAAAGGATGCCGACGACAACCAGATCAAGAAGGCCTACAGGAAGTTGGCCATTATTCATCACCCTGACAAGAACCCTGACGACCCCGAGGCAGCTGAGCGCTTCAAGGACATTGGCGAGGCTTACGAAACTCTGAGCGACTCTCAGTAAGTAGTCTTGACTTTCAACCTCACATGAACATGCTCTACTAGGCTACAAGGCGCTGTTTTGCTAATCAAAACTACCTCCCGCAGAAAACGAGCACGGTACGACAGCGGCGAGGATCTCATGGACCCAGCAGACATGTTCGGCGGCGGCGGCGGCGGCGGCTTTGGCAGTAGCTTCGGCGGAGGCATGGGAGGTGGTATCCCGGCCGACGTGCTCTTCAACATGATGGGTGGTGGTATGGGGGGTGCCCCTGGCGGTTTCTCCTTCCAAACGGGCGGCGGTGGTGGTGGCTTCGGTGGCGCTCGCGCCGGAGGAAGAGGAGGATCGGCTTACTCGGGTGCATTCCCTTTCTGATTCGGCGAGCCTGTACGATCATGAGGAAGCGACGCGGAGTTGGGTAAGGAAAAGCGGATCCGGACGATCACGGGATAGAAGCCGGAGGTGGAGACGGGATGAAAGCAGTGGGGGACGGGGGATGGGGGTATGCAAAAGAAGAAAAGGTTCCAACGCAAGCATGGAGGAATACAGTCCTCCATTGACTAGGCACCCTTTCTATCCAAAGAGCATCAGGAAAGGCATGGGTCTCGGGATTGTCGTTTTGTGTGGCATTTCGCACGGCATAGCATCACGGTACAGCACCGGCCCCGGTACAGAAACTTGACCCTTACAGTAGATGATACCTGCTTCCTGTTTTCTCACTCTTCTGCTTTCCCATATGGGTCTTACTGCTAGAGGAGGTTCGTTGGGCTTCTCTGGACTGATGCATTACTTATTCGTGGTTATTTGGTGGTCAAGCTGATATCTCTTGGGACTTTATTGATCATGGGACGGCGTTGCTCTCCTTGCCCCTTGTCTTGTGGAGGTACTGCGCTGTTGTTCATTGATTTAAGAAGGCTTTTCCGTGGGAGTCTGCTTGCAGCGGCAGGGAATGCGTGGTGATGTATTGAGCGAGATAGACGAGGCTGTCCAGTCTGTCAAGACGAACTGGTAGTTGAATTTGCAGATGACACAAACCCACATCACTCCAATGCGAATGATCGAGGTCAGATCCACACATATGTTGGTATCTGGTGACAAAGACACCCAACAGGCACTAATCCAAATCATACACTGATAGAAGAAAAAAAGAAAAATTACTCAGTGTTTTATATTCAGCAGTGTGTTTTGTAATAATTGTTGGCTGCTGATTTGGTCTAGCGTCATGGCGGGGTATCGAGTCAGTTCCCATGAGGCTCTACTTCAGCCTCGGCATGCGGCGGATCGGCGGGATGCTGGACTTTACAGGGACCTTGATGCCACATTTCAGACAACCTCAGTTGAACCTTTTTTGTACAGCGCTCACTACCTCTTCATTTACCATGCCTGTTCGTCAATAAAATCTCATTCTCTCGTTTTGATCAGCTCCGTTCCCTTCGTCCCTCCCAACATTAGCTGCCAACCAAGCAATCTCTCTTCACAATGGGGCGCTCCAGTACGGATACACAGAACGGCGACCTCAGGAAACGCAACAACGGCGTTGGGTCGAAAGATAAAATATTCCAAAATGGCGACGCCAAAGCTGTGCTTGCAACCTCTCAGTCGCAACCGGTGCAGAAAGAAGCTGGATTTTTTCAGCTTATAATCTGCGTCGCGGGCATTTATGCTTCATTGTACCACTCCCTTCCCCAGCGTCACAACGAAAATAGCTAATAGACCAAACGCCTTACCTGGGCTCTCCTCCAGGAGCGCATCACCACGACGGCATATGGACCGCAATCAGAAAAGTGGACCTTCTCGCTCGTCCTCAACACCATCCAGTCCTCCTTCGCCTTCCTGACTGGCTACGTGTACCTCCTGTCCTCAAAACCGCGAAACCAACCAACCCCCGCCATCTTCCCCTCATCGCGCATATTCGGTCCGCTCGCGCTCGTTTCACTCACTAGCAGTCTTGCATCGCCCTTTGGCTACGCCAGCCTCAAATACATCGACTATGTAACGTTTATTCTGGCCAAGAGCTGCAAGCTGCTCCCGGTTATGTTCCTGCACCTGACTGTCTTTCGCAAACGCTACCCGCTCTACAAATATGCAGTGGTGGCACTGGTTACGCTCGGCGTGGCTGTGTTTACCCTACACCACCCGAGCACTGCCAAGAAGGCAAGCAAGCGTAGCGTTGAGGGTGGCAGCACTGCGTGGGGCCTGCTCCTGCTCGGCATCAACCTGCTTTTTGACGGTCTAACCAACTCGACTCAGGACCACATTTTCACAGCGTTCAAGCCCTTCTCAGGTCCTCAGATGATGTGCGCGCAGAATTTCATGAGCACAGTTTTGACGGGCATCTGGCTGCTGATTTCACCGTATGTGGCGGGGACACCTGTGGGTGCCTTTGTTGGTATGAAGCCAGACAATGCGGGCGAACTGGCGCATGCTCTGGGCTTTGTGCAGAGGCATCCACAGGTGGGATGGGACGTGCTGGCCTTTGCGGCTTGCGGAGCTGTAGGACAAGTCTTCATCTGTAAGCTTCCTTGGAGAGCCACCAGCCCCATATACAGTAATCAAACTGATGGTCCTCACTCGCAGTCTACACACTGGCTCACTTCTCATCGCTCCTCCTCGTCACCGTCACCGTCACGCGCAAGATGCTCACCATGGTGCTCTCGGTCATCTGGTTCGGCCATAAGATCCATGGAATGCAGTGGCTGGGCGTTGGCCTGGTCTTTGGCGGCATCGGCGCCGAGGGCCTGATCACGCGCCGCGAGAAGAAGGCCAAAGAAAAGGCAAAACAGCAGGCCGCTCTATACAAGGTTGCTGAGGGCGTCAAGAAGCAGACGTGAGCGATCCGGATCCCGCGACGAGTCGAGAGGTTTTTTTTTTCTTTTTTCCTTTGCCCTCGGGTTGGAGATTCGGGACTCGGATGGCACTTGAAGAGGCAATGGGTTGGGTTCTAAGAGGTTGCATTGATATGGCGTTGGGTGGCTTGGCTTCATCTGTTTTTGTGAAGCGACTGGGGAAAGCAGGGGCGAGAGTGCGTATACCACAGTTGGTGTAGTTACAATCTCTCCTAGCCAGTCATATTTACGAGTAGATAGAAGCGCGAGCATTTGGGTCCCTTTCCAACGCCCAAAACCCGCTTTCCATTTGCGTACAATCAAACCTCGCTCGCGTCCTTGCGGACCGAAAATTCTAGGTGCGGCGGCTTAGTCCCTTTTCTCGCCCTGATATCGATAGCTCTCGCTAACTCAGCCTTTTGAACTTGTCGGTCTTGTTACCACAATGGGAAGCAACACCACGCTGTCTGAATGGACACTATATTGCTTAGCGTTGCGGGACATTGCCGGATAAAGAAAGTCCATGATGTTCAAGTTTTAATCAACTAACTTTTAAGATAGCCTTTACAAGCCCTTAAAAACTGCCTTCAATCATATCTTAAACCCCTTGACTACTCCTCGTACTTGAATATCGACTCTTTTTCTTACGGTTGTATTCATTAAAAAGGGATTACAAGTTCTACCTCAAAAAGTCAATGAGTCACCATGGATGTACTTGATCCGGCAACGTCCAGCAACGCAACTCAATTGAAGTGGACGTTGTGTTGCATTGCGTTGCGTTGCTTTGCCTGCCATCCTCCCTACTGCCTCCTAATACCACCTATCGATGACTTTTCCCTCTTCGCCAAAATCAAGACGATATACAACAAACAGGCGATGAGCCACGCCCTATCTACGCAACCTGTTCGACTTTTGTAGAGAGGCACGGGGAGGAAATTAGAGTGTTTGAACACCTTATCGCTTTGCTATGTTTTGTGAGAGCATGGCTTCATTTGTAAGGCATATATAACAGGCGTCATCGGCATCGAGCCGCTCAGCAGGCGGTCAAGGAGAGGGGAGGAAAGACGAAAGGAAGACACCGGTGTGCCGGTAGAGCAAACAATTAAAGTCGTGGCCAAGTAGATGAATTTGTATCTTCACCTTCGGGAACAGCAGATCGATAGGTAGAGGGAGTGAGAGAAGTAAGTGCGTGAATAGTAGCACATAATTAGCACTCAGTACTCTAGAGTCCATGCCCCTGGCCCAGGTACTTGTGGACAGTCACAGATACCCCACGTCTAAAGGCTTGTACCCCAAAAAACCGATAGTTACCTAGCTTTGCGACAAACCGCCATTGCTCAACTCCGCCCCGTCGCTGTCCTAGTCCGTCCATGCGTACCGCTCATCCTTCAATCTGCCCGCCCGTCTTCCAGCCACGACTCAGGCGCGGATTAAACAAGGCTGCAAAACTCAAACCAGGCACAAGAGGGGGAGATAAATATTTCCAGAGATATTGAAGGCAGACGGAGCGGCGCAAGGCTGGAGGTGGGTTCCATAGCGGAGCCATGGCTAGCCACGCAGTAGCGTCAAGTGGATCAATCTATCGTTGCGCGCTCTCTCTCTCTCTCTCTTACTTGCTATCGGACGACGGTACGTAGTTGAGTGTGTAGCAGAGATAAGGGATAGATCAAGGTGCGTGCTGTTGCTGTTCGCCTGTGCTTCAGCCTCATCCTCAGTCCACTCCCATCTTCTCCGCTGCTACTCGTGTGCCGCGGCCCCTGTTTGATTGACGCGGCGGGAGAGGGAGCGTGGGAAGGAACCCACCCAACTGCCGGTGGAGGCGCTGGGGCCAGAGCGGTCGTGCACTTTCGCACGCACACACAAGCCATCTGATAACTAGATGTCCGGCAGCCGGTACAGTGCAGAGGATGGTAGGTGTTATCTGCCCTACGGAGTGGGTGGGAAACCCGCCTGATACTCCCCCACCCATCTACGGGTTACTCTACCTCATGTACTAGGGCTAGCTAGGTACACGTCACACGCACAGCCTCTTCGTATCAACGGCAGCAGATGGTAGTGAGTAGTGTGTGCATAAACAGGGTGATTTGCGGGGTTTGTGCAGCGCAGCCTCATCCTCGATACTCAATTCCCAAGATGATGAATTCCCGCTTCTCTGCGACTGAGTGAGTCTAGACAATTGAATCTGGTCTGGTATTTTTAGGTCGACCGTGCATGCTTGCAATGTTTCGTACGGGACGGAGACGGGACGGGACGAGATGGGGGCAGAGCCCGGTTGCTTCCAAATGCGAGTGAGCCAGCGAAGAAGGGAATGAGCTTCGCAGAATTCACTAGCCGAGCTGCGCCACGAATTGGAGAGGTACGGATGAGGACGATGGTATTGATCGCCAGACTGCCTTACGCTTGGCTTACAGCGGCCGCTCACTTGCTACACTGTTCCAATGCTGTTGGGAATGGGTGACAGGCGGGTAGCAGCGACGGCGCAGTAGCACCTACGCACCAATTGCCCTGTTTGATGGGCTGCTAAGCCTACGATCGGTCAGCTTTTTTGTTGACTGGCCATCTGTTCGTACCGTGTCGCCAGCTGCCGTCGGTATGGTACGGAGGACTCGGGCTCGAGTCAAATCGTGACCACAGAGTGAGTGCGTTTGGCTGACCTGGGCTGAATTGGCCTGAGGCGGATGGTGGTGCAGCAATCACCTACCATTGATGTATCAGTATCAGACCTGGTCGCGTGGCCGTATGGCCGGGACAAGGTGGGCAAGTGTGGGTGTCTTCCTTATGTTGGTTGTCGAGATTGGCTGGGGTGGGCGTTAGGGGATATGAGAGATTGGCCAGTGACGAGGCGGTGTTCAGTGCGCAAGACGTCATGGTTTGAGACGTGGAGGTGAGGATGAAAGGTAAAGCAGTTTTTGCGGTGGGAGCAACAAAGGACACAGGTCATGATCGTTGATGAGCAGCATGTTGGCTGTAAGGGGTGTGGGGAATGAGTGACGTCGTGTGATTCCTTTTTTTTTTTTTTGGACGAGTTGATGAACTCTAGAGACTCAATGCCATCTATGTAAAGCCTGATTTCTGATAGCAGTACCACGGGCAGTGGTGAGGTCGACCGCCGTTGTTTCCTCTCTTGCCGGCAGTTTGTGGATGGTGTAGCAGAGCGTTGGAGGTAGCGTCTCATCTGCAGCCCCGAGACCCCTCATTTC
>JAIFKG010001543.1:0-33289 GCA_020351975.1 Phyllosticta ampelicida
AAATAAAATTTTTTTTTTAATTACAAATTCTTATTTTAAAAAATAAAAAATTTTTTTTTTTTTTTTTTTTTTTTTTTTTTTTTTTTTTTTTTTTTGTTATTGTGGTGGCATGAAGCTTGCTTCTCCGTGCCAACAGGTTAGAAATTAGCATGCAGCAACAACGCCATACCATTCGTCACCTGCACGGGAAATTGCAGCAGCTTTTGAGCCCTGGAGAGAGGGAGAAAGCCGGACGCGAGAGCACTCAAAGTAACAAAAGAAAATGCACAGAAAGCGGATGCTCAAATCAGGCAGCTCTCTTGTCTACTTACCCTATACGTACGACAGACACCGATGGATGCCTCCTCTGCCAGATCGACACGACAGCTGGAATACGTCAAGGAAGCTTCTCCCGTATCTGTCGCTGCGCTGCATGAGGCTTTTTGCTTTTCGACGGAGCGGCTGGGCAGGCCGTCCCGGGGCAAAGAGAGAATATGACCATGCTAAGGATCTCTTTCCGCATTGGCCGTGCCGCCTACCTCTCGCTCCGTACCATCGGCAAAGCGAATGGTACGCTCATTGAGCGTCGGCTCGCCGTCTTCGCCCTTCGACATGCGACTCGGCGTCCTGCTCTGCGAATTTGGCGTGCTCGGATCGCCGTCAGTGCCTATAGCGGAAGGATGAGGGGCAGTTCGGCCAGCCCGACCGTTCTGCTGCCGCTGCCTCTGTACGTTATTTTGCATGACAGAGCCGCCTATGCGGTAGATGGGGCGAGGCAGCAAGTTGGAACTTGTGGCTGAGCTCTCGGCGTGAGGAGTTGAAGCCTCCGAATGTGACCGCCGACCGCCACGTATGTAATTTTGGATGGAGCCGTCAGTCAAAGAGCGGATAGAAAACGGGTTAGCAGGCTCAGTCGGATCATTCTCCGAAGAGATGGCTTGGGAGAGCGTCCGGGGGATCAGAATGCCAAGTTTGCCGACGGGAACACTAAGCCCATGGACGACCTTCATACATCAGTCAGCATGATAATCTGGTTGCGTTTTTTGTTCGCAACTTACAACACTGCAAATGACGAGAAACCAAATGACTACCATCATGACTTCAGAGAGATACTCGGCATTTTCCCTAGCATTGCCGTCCACTGTGATTTCGCCGAGAAATTCCAGGCTGATGTAAAGGTAGAATACCGCGCTGACGCCAATTGGACCGAAGAAACCCGCAAAGGCAGCTTGGCGAACGTCTTCAATCTGGGGAATCTTCTTATACAAGGCTAGTACGACAGGAAGCCGACGCAGAAGCAGCACTAGGACCCCGAGGAAAACGAGGCGGAACAAGGGAATCACGTTGTTGACAGCAAACATGTGCCAGGGACAAACTGCTCCAATCCACATGAACATGGCCACGTTCAGAAGCATATCAACAGTGGGCTGTAGTGAGTCGTCCATGGTCTCGAGGCGGAACCAGTCACTGTGGCCGCAGATCAGAGTAGTCCAGAATCTGGGGAATGATCACATACTCCCATGTGAACGCGTTTCCGGCCACGAAGCACGCCAGCACGTCGTCACTTCCGAGCATACCATCGGTTCCCACAATGAACAGCTGAACAGTCAGATGGTCCCCAGCAGCGGCGTCTCGGGAAACTTACAGCAAGGGCAATAGAAAAGACCAAGAAGCTCTCCCTGTCGACGTACTTTCTCTCCTCGGCCCAATGAAGTAACTCTTTGGCAATCCATCCCACTGTGAAGCCGTACGCAACACTCATGAAGATGGTGTATCCCCAAGTCTCGCCAAACCACATGCCCATAGCTGACTTGGCACCCTTGACCATACCGCCTTCCTGGGTGTACTTTATGATGTAAAGAGGCAAGAATAAGAATGGGTAGCCAAGCCCATCGTTGGCTCCGCTCTCGGCAATTATGAGTTTTGCCAAATCCCTGGGGATATTCTTGTCTGCGAACTTTCCTTTGACAATGCTGTTGGAAAGGACAGGGTCGGTGGGCGTCACACAGGCGCCAACAGCCAAAGCTCCGACAAAGTCAAGGCCTGGCACCATGCCCCAGCACAAAAGGCTAGAGATGAGCCACATGCCGGTCATGCCCGGTCCAAGCAAGAGTGCTAGAGATTTCCATTCTTTCTTCAGATATCTGCTTGGCAATTGGACACCAGCCAGCACCAGCTGCACACCCAAGACCAAGCGCGTAAAGTAGAGGTTTATTGTATGGAGCGTCTCTTCGCTGCCAAGAGCGTAGTCGGACGGACGAAGAAAATTAGCTGCATTGGGGCCGAAGATGATGCCGGCAATGGTCGCGATGACTCGGGTGCATCGTCAGCAAGCGTACATCTCTGCAGGGACTGAGGCTGACATACGAGTCTCAGAGAGGTAGAACTTCTCCTTGCACAGGAAAGATACCAACCCAAAGATTGAGATGAAACCGCCCAGCGTGGCGCAGACGATGTTGAAGTCGGAGAGATTGAGAGTAGGCATTGCGAAGTGAATGTCGAGGTGGGGAATATGGGGTCGAGCGATGCAGGCCCCGGGAAGCCAGTATTAGGGAATCTTAGAGGCGCAGAATCGCCGAGCGAGTTGCACAGCAGCCAAGTTGGAGGTATCACCAAGCGTTATTGAATCATTGCATGTGACGATGGACAAGTAGACCGACAAGGTTGCAAGGGACGCCACTTTGGCTGACCGAGAGCCGGAACGATTTTGCTCAAGGCGACAATAGGAGTGAGGAAAGCTGACAGGATAAGACGTGAGTGGAGGGTCGAGAGAAGAAAGGGACGGTGAGAAGGTACTGGTAGCTCGGCGGTCGTGTCGGAAGAGGTGCCGGTCCGGGGGCCTCTCACGCGTCGGAGAGCCTTACTCCTAGAGGGCTCTCCAGTGAATGGGCTGACTGGCCGCGACTCATGATTTCCCTACGGTGGGATCCTACGAGTAAGAAATAGCGACCACTTTTGGCTACGTTTCTTTGTGTCAATACGAGTACACAAGCATTCATTGATAATTGTTGATTGTTCATGTTCGAGCATGTCACGCTTTGAATCTCGTCCCTCTCCTACTTCCAGGAGTACTCCTACTGCCCTGGAAAAGGTCCAAACTCAAAAGAGCCAACGACGCCAGCAACCACTCGGTCGGGTCTTGAAAGAGTCCACTGATGTCATCTAAATAATAAGCTCTCTGATGTCTTGCGCATGCGAATGCCTTTCCGTACGCTTGCTGATCTCGTACTTGAGCATCTCATTGTCGTGATACATCATCAAAAGCCTCCAACGGCGTGGATGGTCGCCATCACGTCCCAGCATGCCCTGTATAGGGCCAACTGCTATCCCCGCCAGTGAACTCGCTGGCCGCTCGCCCTTGAGCTCTTGCTCTCGCGTTGGGAGAATGTGGTCTATTCGGCAGGCGTGCGTCTTTCCGCCCGGTCGAGTAGAGCTCGTCTGCGTCAACGAAAGGATGGCGACGCGTCCCTTGGCCGAGCCAACGATGACCACTCCCAGCTCTGGGATCTGAGCGTACAGGTTCATTCGATCCTGATCTTGCAACCATTGTGAATCGTCCCCTTCCCTATGCGACTGGAAAAGAGGGTCATGGTATGCGACTAGATCTGGCGCGCCGCCTTCTGCTCTAATCGGTTGCATCAATATCATGTCACGAATCGACAAGAGTAGTATTGGAGATGTGTACGGAAGCTCCTGCTCCTCTAACAAGGGAAATCCCCAATTACAGTCGTTTGTGAGCTCGCGCCTAGCCACTATGGTCAGCTCACACACGCTGCCTCGGACTTTGAATCGACATGCGTACAGCGACAAATCCGGGCGAGAACTGAGGCAGAAACACTCACCAACATGGCACTCCTCGCTCGTAGAAGCAATCTACAGGTCGCTCGAGCGGCGCATTCGGATCAGGCTGCCAAATTGTACTGGAGTTGGGAACAAGCGACCTTCTGTTGCTACAATCGAAGCAGACCTGCTCCTGAGTTCTTTTTGTGACCTTTGCTTCACATCCAAAAGCTTGTTTCAGGTTATCAACCCGCTTGAACGCACGCGAATCAAGCCAAAGAGCACCCCAAGCTAATCATATGTTAGCTCATGCTTTATAAGTCAAGGTTCAAAGACTTGTCAACTTACTTGCATGGCAATAGTGATGACTGTGCTCATCCAAAGAGCGACATATACACTCCAGGCGGTCCCCATAATCGGCCTTGACGCAAAATCTCGGGGCTGTCTTTGCAAAGGTATGTTCAAACATGGCCAGATTGAAGACTCTGGCCATGCCGTCGATATCGGTTGTCAGCAGCCAGCGCCCCTCAGGGTCATCACCAGTGTTACAGAAAGCGACGCAAGGGATATTGCTCCCCGTGTCGGGCAATTCGATCTTTATCTGTTTCGACCGATCCCAAAACCAAGGCCCAGGCCGGTGAGGAGCTGCATCACGGCGGTCAAGCGCAAACGCAAAGATCGTAACCTTGTGGGAATTTGAGCTGACGGCGATCATGCGGGCCTCGCGGTGTATGGCAAGACCCCAGACGCTCTTTCCGAGTTGCTCTTTGAAAAACGGAGTGACATCATCGCCAATATTTGTCTCTGGGCAATCTGGCTCCTGGCGCTTCTCAATTGCCTGCTGGATCTGGGAGATGCGGTAGCCTACTACGCCGCCGTTATGTAGTGCGAGGAGGAGTATTTCCTCGTTGCCCAAGAAGTCGACAATCAAGTGATTGATGTACCGACCAGGTCCAAGGGGTAGTATTCCAGGCAAGTAAGCGTGCGCATTCTCAGGTCCAGAGGTTTGGAGGATCAGGGCAGGATCCGACTCTAGCCTCTGGTCGGGAAAACTTGGTTGGTAGATAAAGACTTCGCTCCGTCTGGCGACAAAGTATAGGTTTTCGGTGTGCGAGAGCGCTGTCTAGAGCCAAATGATTAGCAAGAAATATGCAAGGCTCGGATAGATATTGCCTGCCAAATTACACCGCCAGGCCTCGAGGTATGGAGGAGGCGCAAAGTCGGGGTGGTTGAAGCCACTGCGGGGGAGCGAGAGGATTGGAGCAACAGAGATGTCGTCCATGGCCATCATCAGCGGAGTCTTTCTGGACGTTGGCGGAAGTGTAGACGAGATATTTTGGCGCCCAGCATGTCGCGGCAGTTGGGCAAAGATGCTGGTGAGGCACAGGGCTGGTTACCAAAAGAAAACGTGGAGACGTTTGATGGAGGGCTAAGGAACCGGGCGATGTGAGTCGGGACGAGGCTCGATCCCAAAGAAATGGCACGACACAGAGATTAGAGTATTCATCCTCGTCTTTCCATCCAGCGGCCTCTTGGAGCTTTTGTTCACCGGACAAAGCCGGTCACCCCACGGCATGGAGTCATCAAATCAATATGATCCATCCTCGCAAGTGCCCCGCCGCGCCGATAGCTGAGTGCATGTATGCACTGACGTCGCCGCCACCCGTCCCGGCTCCGAGCTCGTTGGATGCTCCGTGACCCAACGACACTCTTAATCTTCTTGTATGCTTCGACCACGCTCTCGCTTTCTTAGATCTTTCTTCACTTCTCAATCCTCCTCACGCTCGCTAAATATTTCTCCTTTACCCTCTCGTTCGTACTCAAAGGTCTCTGCGCCCAAGTTCGCGCCCGAGTCTGCGCACGCGAACAAGCAGACTGCCACGCTCATCACCATGGACGCGCGCCGAATTTCCGACTCCGAGTCGACCGCTGGCGACATCCAGCTCACGAATCGCCTCAATGAGAGCCGAAGTCCCTATGTAGGAATACCGGCTTGGAAAGACTGAATACTCGAAAAGAGTGGATGATTGACATGTTCAAGGTGCGCGGCCACATGAACAACCCTGTCGCATGGCAGCTCTGGGGTCCGGAAGCCATAGCGCTCGCAAAAAAGACCAATCGCCTCCTTTTTGTTAGCATTGGATATGCTGCTTGCCATTGTGAGCTCTACCTCTGGTCGAATTGTAAAGCGATGATTAACAATGTATTGTTCAGGGTGCCACGTTATGGAGCGCGAATCCTTCGAGAACCAAGATATAGCCCGAGTCCTGAACAAATACTACATTCCAATCAAGGTGGACCGCGAAGAGAGACCCGACGTCGACCGCATATACATGAACTACGTGCAAGCCACGACCGGCTCGGGCGGGTGGCCCCTGAATGTCTTCATCACGCCTGACTTGGAGCCCATTTTTGGAGGCACCTACTTTCCGGGGCCGGGAACAACTGCCGCCTTGAGAGATTCGCCTGAATTCTTGGAGATTTTGGACAAGATCAGGGATACGTGGCAAAATCAGCGGCAAAGATGTTTGGATTCAGCCAGAGAAATCACGGCTCAATTGCGCGAATTCGCACAGGAGGGTCTCATAAGCAATACTGGGGATGGCGAAGATGGCGATGGATTGGACATTGAGCTGCTTGAAGAAGCATATTCCCACTTTGCCGCCAAATACGACAATGAGTTTGCAGGATTTGGAAAAGCCCCAAAGTTCCCGACGCCGACGAACCTTTCATTTCTTCTACGGCTTGCACAGTATCCTGATGCTGTCGAGGCCGTAGTCGGCGACCGGGAGTGTCAAAATGCCAAGGACATGGCTGTGGAAACACTCAAGGCCATGGCACGCGGAGGCATCCACGACCAAATCGGAAATGGCTTTGCTCGGTACTCAGTGACTCGAGACTGGAGTCTACCACATTTCGAGAAGATGTAGGATTGGATTCGATGGAAGTGTAACAAGGAATATGCTAACAGATAGCAGGCTTTATGACCAGGCCCAACTTCTGCCTGCGTACTTGGACGCCTACATCATCACGAAAGATCCGGAGCTACTTGCAGCTGCTCATGATATTGCGACTTACTTGACAACTCCACCCATGCAGAATCCCGATGGCGGCTTCTTTTCTGCAGAAGACGCAGACTCCTTTTACCGGCCCAATGACAAAGAGAAGCGCGAAGGCGCCTTTTACGTTTGGACACGGAAGGAGTTTAAGACCATTCTAGGCGAACGCGATGCCGAAGTGTGTGCTAAGTACTACGACGTGCGCGAAAACGGCAATGTCAGTCCGGAACACGATGCACATGACGAGCTTATTAACCAAAACGTCCTCGCCATCAGCTCGACCCCTGAAGCCCTTGCCAAAGAATTCGGCCTCTCCAAAGACGAGGTCATCAAGATCCTGGCTACAGGCCGTGCCAAACTTCTCGAGCACCGCAACAAGGAGCGACCTCGACCCAGCCTGGATGATAAGATCATCGTCTCGTGGAATGGACTCGCCATTGGGGCCCTGGCACGCTTCAGCGCCTTCCTCGAAGCAAACGGTGACGCAACCAAAGCCGCGCACTACCGCAAAGCAGCTCTCGCAGCCGTCGACTTCATCAGACGCGAGCTCTACGACCCCAAAACGGGCACTATTAAGCGCGTTTACCGCGAAGGCCCAGGCGACGCACCTGCCTTCGCCGACGACTACGCCTTTTTAATCTCCGGGCTGCTCGATTTATACGAAGCAACCTTTGACGATACGCACCTGGAGCTGGCCGACCGCCTCCAACGCACGCAACTATCGCTCTTCTGGGACAACAGCGCCGGCGGCTTCTTCTCGACGGTGCCCGACCAAGTTGACCTCATCCTGCGTCTCAAGGATGGCATGGATAACGCGGAGCCCAGCACCAACGGCGTTGCCGCGCTCAATTTGCACCGCCTGGCAGCGCTGCTCGACGACGCCGAGTACGCTGCCAAGGCGCGCGCTACGGCCGAAGCCTTTGAGGCCGAGATCATGCAGCATCCGTTCCTCTTTGCCAGCATGCTGGGAAGCGTCGCCGCCTTGCGCCTCGGCGTTAGGAGTGTCGTCGTCACTGGCTCGGGCGCGCAAGTCGACGCTGCCATCGCCAGGGCTCGCAGCCGCATTCCGACGAACTCGGTCGTTGCGCGACTGGGTGCCGGCGCAGCCCGCAGCCAGTGGTTGAAATCGAGGAATAAGCTGGTTAACGCGATGGATGTGAGTGAGGCCCGGGTCCAGGTCTGCGAGGGCGGCGTCTGTAAGGAGGAGTTGGATATGAAGGATATGGACGCTGCGCTTAGAGAGGTGCGGTGATGGATGGTAATACTTGCGTTTTCTTCTCTGCCAGTTCACTTTGTAGACTCTTCGATCTGGTGCTTTATGAAAATTAATTTCAAGCCAGCAAAGCCTACAAATACCTGACGGCTTACTCCCATCGGTTTATTTTTCGTGTCTTCAGTATCGAGGTTTCCGCATGTGGGGAAAAATCCCCTATTTGGCTGTGAAAGCTATGTTGATGCTAGACTGCCACTTGAATGCCACGAATGTCTACGCATATCGGACGTGATTCTACCTACCGCACCTGCCCCTGAACAAGTTCAAACTCGCACCTGTAGATGAATCGCTATACCCGTAGCTTATTATCTCAGCTACACATAGAAATGTCAGCCCTCTGAGCCGACACATCCTATATAGTCTCGGACTGAAAATGGACGAAAATGGATTCATCATCATCATACCTCAGCCCAAGCCAGCGGCTGTATCATAGAGGCTCCAGTCTTCGAGAAGGGAGAAGACTTCAAGTTGATGCGTTTCCTATTGTTGTTCGTGAGATTGTATCTCTTGGAGACACAGACAGCGAAACGATAACCTCGAAAAGGTAAAAACCTCTAAGGATGAGAGGACATGGAGCTTTGGAAATCTCTCGCTGGCGCGTGTGGAGTGCCCCAATCGTCTTGAAGGAGCCCTTTTACGGCTTGGAATATTTGCCAACCATCGACACTAAATGCCAGGGCTCGGTCAATCTTACAAACAGAACCGGGCAGGGGGACAAGGAACGTTTCAAATTCTTTTCAGCTGGGATGTGAGGAGCGTCGAATTTCCCTGGGTTGGAGCTCCAAGCAGCAGTCGAGTAATTTTGATTATAGCACGACGTTGCGCCAGACTCCAATTTGAAAAAATTTCTTCCCTCGCCATGACGGAGAGAAGCGTTCGGGCGGCAAAATGCTCGAGACCCAAACTCCCTTGTTGTCCGTTTTCCATGCACTTCGCTAACTACCCAAAAAGATGCCAGCGCATCACCCAACCTCACTCACCCCGCCCCCCACATCCCCCAGCTTCGGGATGTTGGGAATACCTGGCGGGCCACGTCAATCCTTCAGCCTCCTCCTACCGACGCCACACTGTAAATCAAGGGGCAGCAGCCACACAGCAGGCAAGCCGCACTCATGCTCCTATTCCTATCGCCGAGCGCCAGCCGGCCGTCCTGCTCAAATCCGACATGCGTCTACAAGTTACCTACCTTACCTGGCGCCACCATTCTATGAAACAAGGCAGACAAGCAGGTAGGTAGTCAACATGGCAACGGCAGTCGCTGCCTCGAATTGCTCCTACCTATACCATTGTCAGCGCAGCGTTGCGCAGAGTTCGCGTCCGTCTGTGGCGCGAGGCGTTAAGTCTCTCATAGCAGCACGCATCTCAGGCGTCGAGTAGAGCAGCAAAACGGATCGTGGCTTACCGACGGCTATGGAACGGTCGGGACGTCCGCGAAAGACACCGTCCGTCTCCCGCTCGTCCTTCTGGTTCGTCCTCGGTCTGTTCCTGCAGAGATGCCGATTCCCATCCTACTCCAGATGCATAACTAGGAGTAGGTCGTGAGGATGCCCAGCCCAGGTAGGCAAAGCGGTCATCGGCCGGGCCGGCCGGGCCTATCGATCGGATGGAGCTAGGCGCATGGCCAGAAGTAGACAAGTGAGATGGCGTCCAGATGGGGACAGGATAAGATATGTACTCCTAGGATGGCGGTGTTGCTGCTGCTGCTGCTGCGAATGCCTGTGCCACTGCTGCCTGCAACAGCGTTGACAGGTGAGCGATTTTCACCTCCTCACTTTCTCACTCCAGGTACTCGCCAAACACCAGGCTAGCGCCACATCGACGGTACGCAAATGGACACACCCAGATGCTGCTCCATCCCGCCCCAATGCGAGGTAGCGTTCTTCCTTTCCCTTTTTTGTACTCCCATGCAACTTTGTGATGTCGCAGCCTGTTCCAGTCCCGAAACCAAAGCCAACCACCTCAGCACCAAGCCTAGGGATGTCTGCGCCGTTGCTGGAGCACCGCGCCAGACCAAATCACAGCGATGACAGTAGCTCCACAGACTCCCTTCGCCCGCCCGTTCTCCATGATAACGCCAGCCAGACTTCGATGGAAAATCGGAGAATCGGCATCAAGGACTAGGCCCTGTGCCGACTGACTGTCCGTGGCGCAGCCGACGGCGCCGTTGGAGTTAAGCACTATTAGTCTTTCACACCACGGTCTCCAGAGAGAGGCACTTTGCGGCCTGCAGCTCTGGGAGCGTTGGGGAGTTTTGTCGTGCCACTTTGGTCTCCGTTTGTGTCGTTGGTGGTCGGGCTGCCGTTCTGCTGTTTTTGGTCATGCTTCATGACTTAATGTCGATAGTTCTCCGTCAGCTTCGAGAAATGCACCAGGAAAAGGGGAAGGGGCAGGAAAGAAACGAGAGTGGTGAATAATGGTGTGTGGCTTTCGATGAACAATCATCGAAGCTTGATCAAGTTTCTTGATGAACAGGCAGCGAACAAAACTTTTGGTCGTAAGAGGAATCGAGACACCACGAGCACATGGGCTCAACCTTTATAGCTTCAACGTATCGCCTCTGATGAACTCAACCGCCATGTAGCAACTTGCATCGATATTTCGAGCATCTCCTTCCGCAATGGAAATTGAACGCCTCCTGCGAATGAAGTCATGACCATGCTGCCAGTTTTGAATGCTCGTGTAGTCTTAATTCATCTCCTGGCGGATCGTTATCCTCATACATGTGGAAATAAAAGAATCTCTCGATCCATTCCGCAAACACGATTACTGGCTCGAGCCTGCCGAGGTCGGTCTGTCATCGACCCCGTGTTGGGTATCCTCACTCTGTGCCGTCGTCGGCCTACTTCCATTGTTCTCGCCCGGGAAATCTGTGGCTTTGATGCCCGCCAGAGGACTAGCCGCACCAAACGCGGCTCCCTCTTCTTCGGCGTCGAGCTGCATGAGAAACGTTTCCCAAATCTCGATGAGCTACGTCGAGTCAGCTGTTACTCTTTCAAGACACTTGAACCATCCGACTGACCTCCTTTTGTGCCTCCACAGCGCTCTCCAGATAAGTCTCGACTCCACTCTTGAAGTCCTCGACCTTTTCTCGTTCAAATCTCTCTAGCTCATTGCGCATGAGTCGCCCCATGTCCTCGAAGAGCAATCGCGCCTGGTTACTCTTCCTTTCTGCATCAGCAACGTCGGCGCTCAGTTGATTCAAACGGTCCTGCTGGCTTCGGCCTTGTCTCAACAGCTTCTCTTGCGTTGCCCTTCGCTTTTGGAGCTCAGACTCGGCCACGTGCCACGCATGGTAGGATTTTTGACGCTGCTGGAATGCCATCTTAACCGAGCCGACCAATCTGATGTACTCATCGATGACGATGCCGAGCGTGAGAACATCTTGTTGGGCCTGTCTCTCGTAGAGCTCGCGGATCCGAAGCTGGAGTTCCGAGAGGCCATCAAGAGGCTCTGATAGGGACGGGGATAGCTCGACCGATGCCAAGGAGTGAAGGGATGCGGAAAAGTCTCCACAGGCGGCAGCGAGAATTTTACGTTGATCGACGACAGTGTCAGTAGCCTTTAGCAGACTCTTCAGCTGAGTCTCCAACGCGTCGAGATACACCTTCCTGTCGTGAAACCACTTGGGACCAATATTAGCTCTGGTAAGAAGCAAGGAATAAATTTCGCTCACGTCATCGTGTTCAATGAATTTGCCTGCGGTGTTGACCGAGAGCCCAAGTGATCCAAGCATGCCCTTGTTTTCCGTAAGCAACGGGTCCTTTCGTTCCTTGTGCTTAATGTCCACGTTGAAGGCCTCGCTTTCCAAGAAGAGCTTTAGGTCCCCATCGTGCTGCAGAATTTGATGCGCTGCGCACTTGTTCAGCATGCGCTCCAGAGCCTGCCGTCTCGACTCGACAAAGTCAGCATCGAACCTTCCGACGGCCTGCTTCTCGGGTGGAGGTGGGACGACAATGCCAGGATTGTTGTTGTGAAGCTGGTTGTAAAGCCACAGAAAGTCGCGGTAGCGACGGGATACGCTGAATTCGGGGTTGCGGTAGGCCTTTGATGTTGTCTGATACCATGGTCAACCAAAGACTCAATGTTCGGTATCCATGCAACACATACCACAGTCTTGACCGAGTACTCTGTATGGGAGCTAGTGAGGTCTCCGACCTTGTGCGGGTCGCCGACGCTGATGTTGAAGGTTGGCTTGGCAGCCTGCTCGACGCTGACGCTGGGTTGATGCTGACGCGGTGGGCCATTGTTACTAGCAGGCTGGACCGGTGGTGGAATTCTGGCTCCAAGCGAGCTAGCTTCGGCGTCGTCGCTCAGGTTGACCGAGTCCATCATGCTCCGAATCGAACCTTGGGATGTTGCGGTGACTGGGCGAGAGCCGCGCCCCGCCGCGAGCTCTTTCTGAGGAGGCACTGGGGGTTCATCGGCCTGCGAATTATTCAGAGAGTCCGTAGAAGCACCAAGTGGGCCAAGGGGATCGTCGACGGTTTCGAGGCGCGTCGGCTGTGGCACTCCTATGCGGCGGTTTGGCTTGGGTCTTCCGGGCGACCTGGTTGCCTTTGAGACGGTGCTGGTCAAGGTAGACGAGGCGGAGTTGTTGGCTGTAGCTCAAGAGGGTCAGCTTGCTGCGCCATTTGGGGAAATGGGGGAGAAGGCGACGACCTTGGTCGGCATCGTGTTGGTTGGTGGTGATGATGGGCACGCCCTGGACGGAATTATTGGTCCGCAGGGGGTTTGAAGGGACATCTGGATGGCGCGCATCAGCAACAAGCTTTAGAAAGGAGCACAGGATTGATTCTCACCACCCCAAGCAGGGTCGTCGTGGAGGTCCATTGTGGAAGGGTGGCTGGAAAGGATTGTCTGATGCAGCTTCAGCAACAGCTATCACTATTACCTGGAGATGTTGGCCGAAGGTTTGGTCCGTGCGCAGGTGGCCGGCCGCCCACCCGCCATCGACCTTCCCCTCCAAGCCCGGGTGGAACTCGATCACAAACATAACATCACGGTCTGATGCCGCTCGGGAGCTTTCGTACTCGTCTCTCGGTCGCTACGCAAAATAATTCGGTTTCCCTGGTTGACGAATGCCATGTCCTCTACACTTTACCAATCATTGTAGCATCGCTTTCGGCCACTGCGCCTTGGATCTAATGCTACTCTGGCTGTCAACATGACTAGAGTCTTCGGATTGTACAAGTCTCGTCTCCCATCGACTGCATCTCAGAAGCAGGGGTCTCAATGCAAGGCCTGCAACCCCTCTTTCTTTCCATTTCATGGCCTACATGTCCAAGCCTTCATTGTGCCTTGGGTATTACCGCAGAACAAACAGGCCAGGAAAACTGTGAAACGGGCTCTCAGATGAAAGCGCTGCAGGTGGGTGCACATGGCCAACAATGGCTATGTTGATTGCTTTCAAAGTGGAGCTAACGGAGGGCGACAATCCAAACTCGTGAGATGGAGGAGGAAAATGAAGACAAGGGGCTAGTACCGTACTCTGGTTCGAGCCTCGCCACCATCAGCGGCTGCATTCAACCCATGTCGAGCTGAAATGGAAACACATTGCCGTGGATGTGTCTGTCTGCAGACTTGAAACTTGTTCCAAGGGGTCTATCCGCATCTGGCAATGGCCTGATGGTCGCCCCGGAGCCCTGTGTTTACTGCCATGATGAGGCCACGAGACGGCGGGCAGGGCTTGTAACAAATTTGAGCAGGCAAAGACAAAGGGATTTACGAAAAATTCAGCCAGATTCCGATTTTTGCCGGCAATTCTACGGCGGTAGTGTCGTCCGGTGAGAGGCTTGGAGCTCTGTCGCCAAGTTGGCGCCATGAAGCCAAGCGCCAGCGAAAAACCAAATGACAAACGTTTGCCTTGGCCTGTTTGTGTTTCACGGGCCGCAACAACGCGGACGAGGGCCAAAGGCGGGCTAACACGTAGAGGCACGGGGAGACGAAACCAAGACATGGATGCATCGGGTTGGGTCGGTTGGGTTGAGGGAGCAAACGCAATGCTGGCTGTGCCTGTCCAGAGCACCAGAGTCACGAAAGCAGTTGCAGGAACCGAGGGCCGCGAGTACCATCATTCAACAAGACCAATTTAACCATGAGGTTGGACAGCTCCCGTGGTAAGTGGTGGTGGTGGTTACAATAGCACAAGTATCCAAGAAGACAGCGTCGCAGTTCGGAGAAGCGGCTAGTGCAAGGCTTTCCAGGGTATGGTTGCGTGCCATGTGAAAGATGGCCGGAATGCGTGCATTGGCCGCAGCAGGAGTAGCCGTAGCGCGGGTAGCGGACGGAAAGGCCTGGACTCGACGGCCAGCGCGAAGGCCGAGAGGGTGGAAAGTGCAGGAAGAAGACGGTATGGAACAATGGGCACGAGAGCAATTAAAGGATAGCAGCGGTGGGAGTAAGAGGGCGGTGGCGAAGGCCGAGCGAGGCCGAGGTGCGGATTCTGCGGGCTAGGAGGAGGAGCACTCTGTGGTGAGGGCGGTGCATGTACTGTAGTTGCTGTAGCTGTAGTTCCTGGAGCGGTGGTTCCTGGAGCGGTGGGTCCTGTGTCCTGTAGCTGTAGTTCCTGTGCTTCCTGTCGTTCGTGTGCTTCCTGTGCCTCCTGTGCTTCCTGTGCTTCCTGTGCTTCCTGTGCTTCCTGTGCTTCCTGTTGTTCCAGACTCTGCTGCCGGACGGAGCAAGTTAATGACCGGGCGGTGGGGCCACGGCGCTGGGCGTTTCGAGCAGGAGCGAGGAGCGAGGAGCGACCTAGCACTAGCACCAGCACTAGCACAAGCACAGCGAAGAGGAGAGCACGGGAGCATGGGAGCATGGGAGCAGGAAATAACGCACGGACCGCCTCAGCCACAGGCGCCTCCAGCTGCCAGGGCACTTCTCTCGATCGCATCGGCTTCGCAATCGCGACAAAACCAAGGAAGTTCAAATATTTGTGTCGCGCCCCGGTCTTGCTCCGAGCCCCGCGCTACATCGCTCCCGCATCCAACTAACCGGAATGCCCTCCTCATCTGTCCCACCTCAAGACTGCTACTTCAGCTTCGTCCCCTCCACCTCGACTCACTCTCACCGGCCTCACGACTACTCCTCCCACTACTCGATTGAGACTCCCTCTCCCGGTCCCCAGTACGAAATCCTCTCTCCACAAACCCCGTCAGAGCCGTCCAATCCTCTGCTGGCTGCAAGATACCCTCCACCAGTCTGTTTGCAAAACATGTCGGCCACGGGCGACTCCTCCACCAAGTTTCTCCAACTGCAGACCGCTGCAGCCTACCGCCCCCAGCCACAACCTGTCCAGGACGTCTTGGACCTGAGCCCCATCGACACGCGTACCTCTTCTTCTGCATCCGACGCTTCAACCTCTTCGATATCGTCAGCCCGGGGCTCGGTATCCTCCGCCAGCACCACTCCCGTCCTCCAGTTTGTCCGTTGCTCTCGCTGCCACCGGAGTGGCAGCCAAGGATCCAAGGACATGGTCGGCTGGGGCATGAACTCGTACTACTGCGCTCGCTGCGCCGACCTGGTGGGCTATCAACATGGCTGAGCGCTTCACCGATACTGGCAAAGGATCTACTTGCCGACCACTCAAATCACGACTCTCCAAGTGTGCCGCATTAGGCACCTCATCACTGGGAACGGGAATAACTATACCGCCCAACACATCCAGGCCCGCTTTACCAGACGACATCTGACTCCCCTGAGCTCAGCTCGTCGGAGCTCAACATGTCGGAGCCACATCAGCCCCACAGGTCCATGGCCTCATGCGGAGATGGTCGGTGAAACAAACGCTTGCGTTACTTTTCAAATCATGGGGGGGGGGGAGACGTTAGACTGAAACAGGGTCTTCGTTTGGATAGGATTAAACAAGGCGCCCCGTTGATCTGCGCCTGTGCGGCGGGGGATGAATGAGGAAGTCTTGCAGGGCATGGGACAGAAGTGACGCTTGCGCTACCGCTGGTCGGGGGCCATGCGCAAAGTAACGGTCAAACCGCCAAAACGAAACATGATGGGAATCCTCTGGCTTGGAGATTAGGCAGCGCTTTGGAAAACAAAGCGTCGTGAGCACGCTATCACAGTAGCACTTTAACAAGTTCAATCAAATTGAAACGAACGAAACCGGTCGCCTTTCGTCGTGTTTATGTGTCCATTACGGCGCTCCATACTGTGAGATCAACATGTCTTCGGTCGCACACGGCAACAGGGAAAGCTCTGTTGCTCTCGACCTCTCGTTTGCTCCAACAAAGCCGCGCGACGCGCAGCCAGGAAAGGTAGAGTCAACAGGCTCGGCGGGAGCGGGCAGATGGTCCAGTCAGGCGGCGCGAACGGGGGAGGGAAAAGCATGGAGCGGCAGGGATGGGGGGCCCAAGGCAATAACGGTTGAGTAGGCAGTGGGCGACATGGCATTTCTGACTCTGTATTGAAAAGATGCGAATCGACGATGTGGTTGGTGGTTGATATAGGATGCGGATCGCATGCGCTGGGCTGGATCGGAGTCGGCCCTGGCACCATGTGCGCCATTGATGGCTGCTGGCTGACCACCGGACAAGTCGGCCACGAGCAACAAAGCAGGCTCGCACATCAACACCGCGCGCGCACGCACGTACGCACGCAAGCGTTGCATGAATCGAAGATCGCCTGGGGAAATGTGGCGGTGCGCTGTGCGCTGTGTGCGGCCTTGCTGCCTTGCGGCCTTGCTGCCTTGCGGCCTTGCTGCCTTGCTGCCTCTGTCCGTCGAGATTGCTTTTCTGCTTTTCGCTACGCGTCCATTTCTTGCCACCCGTCCAGCAGCCAGCCGAACTGACCAACCAACCAACCAACCAGCGCGACATGTGTTCCTCAGCGAAACCTACGTAGTCACTGACCCAGCGACTAAGCGACCGCTTCACAGTTGCCGTCGATGATGCGTTTGCACCGAGGCGGTTGTTTCTTGCCGCTGCCGCTGCTGCTGCTGCTGCCTAGGAGTAGGCGGTACATGCAGCTGTCAAGATCGTGTAACCTGATTGACAGGCGCCAAAGCCAAAATCAAAACACTCAAGCCAACGCCGCCCTCTCGTTTCTGCGGGGCACCCACAGTTTCGCGCCATCTGTTGTTTCCTCATGCTTCCAGAAGTTTGAACGCGGTCGATCCAGATTCATCCAATGCGTGCGCAACCCTTCGACTCACTCACTCACTCACCAACGCAGCACCGACATTCGAAATTCGACCATTGAAAAGCACAGCTGTAAAACCATGTACACATGATTCTTGGGCTGGGTTGCATGCTGTACACCCACCGCGCTTGGGCGAACGTGCTTCCATCACCCCCTCACTATTCCTCAACGACGTCATATCCAGTGTGGCTGGCACTCGCCGCTCATTGGCCCTATGGCACTAAATATCCACTCGACGGATCCGCGTGCTTATGGGTCATGCCTGTGGGGCATCATCAACTGATCAGCTTTTTTACGCTTCTGCCATTCATCCGCTCTGTTGTGCCCCTCGATCATTAGGGCTGTGTGATGTGGTTGCGCAATTGGAATGGATCACCATGGAGGCCAAAAAAAAAAAAAAGGTGGACCAAAGCGACAAGATCATCGATATGTCAGAATGTTAATGTCATGTCTTGAACAACGCCAATAGTGGCCAATCTTCATGAGACCGTCTTTCTTCCACCTGGTCTCTACATGCATACTGTAATGCCCATGTTTGGCCCTTTATTCCTCAATTTCCCCCGTCACATCTGGACCCCCCTGATTTCTCTCCAACTGCTTTCTAGCGTGTGCCTTCTCATAGCAAGTGCAATTACGCCTGCTTTTCGTCTCGGCTGATGGGCGCGCCGACTTTTGAAATCGACCTGATGTGTCTGTCGGTCGTCTGTGTCTTCCTTCATGGCTCCATCGCTCTCGCCTAGGCAAGGCGAATATCGATTTTGTTGGCCTTCTGGAGCAGCGGCTGTCTCCTTAAAATGGTTCTTCTGCCTGTCGTTCAACATCGCCCTCACTCCACTCCCACTGATCGAGGAGCTGTCGTACTCTGTACTCCGTCGCCCAACCCGTATCCAACTCGATATCCTTCAGCAGTTTGATGACTAGTCTCCTCTCGCGCGGGTCCGCGAGGCACTGTCCGGCCGTGTAAAGAGGCTGCACTGAATTTATGCGCACCGCCGCGTCCGGACGAGACAAGGCAATGCTAACAATCTCACGGCTGTGCGCCTGGCACTCGCTAATGGCAGACTCGTACGAGTTGAATCGGGCATAGACGGTCGTGCGACCCTGCGTCGTCTCATGGGGCTTGTTCATCAGAAGCTGTACCTGAGACATGTGGTACGACTGCATCGTCGAGCCGCACATTGGCAGGCTGTACCAAACCTCTGGAAGAACGGCGTCCAAGTCGTCCTCAATCAGAGACCCGGGCATGCGCGATGGAGCTATGCGCGCGCAAGGTCTGAAGGTGATGGGAAGCCCTTCGAACCATATTTGAAACTGCCGCCTGAGGTATTTCCAATAATCAAGAAGCGTCCTTTGCGGAACCCCGTGCGACCATTCTGCCCCTGGAATTGGTGGTAACTCATCGCCAGCCGCCATGAAGTTGACGAGTTTGGACATGAGCCAAACAAGAGCGTTTGACATCATGTCCTCTTTCATAATGTCTCCGCTCTCTGGATACCCACTGCCCGTCTGCTCGAACGGTAGGATAAACCCACTCTCATCGTCAATTTTCAGGCCCGCATCTTTCCACATGGGGAGGTCCTCGGTGTCCAGTCGTGTTTGACAAGCGTTGATAACTTGTGCTTGTTAGCAAAGTCGGATGATTGGAACTGTACAAACCGCGCCCCTTCTTCAATTCAATATTTGACGTCTCATCTCACAATAAACATTAAAAGGAACAAGTTAAAGTAATAGGGGCACTCACAGGCCGAAAGCATGTCCTGCCTAGCGACATTCCAGAATGTCGCTTTCCTGGCCTTGGACAGTGAAATTCTCTGTTGTTGGAGCGTGACGCCAGGCGATGGAAGCTGCAGAGGCATCATGCTGTCTTTTGCAATGTCAATCAGACCCTTCGCGCCGCTCAGGTGCCTTGCCCACTCCGGTCCTGATGCGTCCAGGAATTCGTACACGCACAAAATGGCGGTCGCAGCCAGAAGCTCATCTGAATTGCAGCGAGACCTAGGAAATCCAGCTAAGCTACCAGCCAAGCTGGTCCCATTTGTATGTGCATAGTTGCCATCGTCGTGGCTTTCTGAAGATCGCCATGCACCATCCGAGTTGCTTGCGTCTTGAATTCCCCGTGAATCTTCCTGCAGTGCATGCCTCAGCAGGGAGACCGCATTGTCGTAGTACTCGGTGGCTTTGTGGTACCAGTCGACCCCGTGAGACATGGGGTAGACTTCGGTGCGCGACTTGCGGATTGCATTTCCACCTAAAATCGGTCTCTTCCCTTTTACTCGTCCCAGGGCTTTGGCAGCGTACGCCACAGCAGCATATTTCAGCACTGGGTTCGTTTGCGCCTTGATGGGAACGTAGGAAGCAAAGTAGTTTCCAAGGTCGAAAAGATCCATCCATTGCCCTGGGCCCTCGGCATAATAGCGCAGTAAGTAGGCAATCTCGTGGTCAGTTTCGGCATTGCTCGTTTCAAACATGCCCGAGATGATGGAAATCCGCGAGCTCGCCGATCTACCATGGAGGCTCTCGCGTCCAGAAGCAGCATAAGGAGAGTGCAGAGTTGGGTCCAGTGGAGGAGAGGCGACGGCGGGATGATTGAGGATGAAGTCAATGTTGTGATTGGACGATGTCATTGACACGGGTGGTGAGATTGGCGAATCGACATTCTGACGCGGCATGGGCGTGGGTGGGTGCATGGTGGAAAGCGCCGTGCTGGGCCTCACAGGCGTGTCGGCTACTGGCGTAGCATCCTGGCGGGACGCGGGCGGGTGCAGGTACGAGAAGTGGTCTCCAGTGGCCACGGCAGAAAGGGCGTGGAGAGCGTGGGCGGAGCTTTGTTCGTGCGACTGTGCCAGATCGGGCCATTGTCGATTGTTGGAGTCACTGAGGACTGGTGTTGGGCGATCTACGCCTGATCCTACTACTGCGGTCGACGTTGTCTCTGAGGCTGGAGACATCGGCTCATTGTACGGGTCGGTCGTGTTCCAAAACCTCACTTGGTGAACATGTCAATCTTGCCGCCCAGGTAGAATATTCGAAGAGCGCGTACCATTCTTGGGTATGTCGACCCACACAGCGTCATCCTCGAAGGTGTTTTTGTAGGCGTAGAAACCCTTGAGACCGGACTCATTGCCGTCGAGGTCGCGGTTCATCGAGGCATTTTGCTGGTGGCGAAAAATGAGGCCAGAATTGAAGACGCATTCTCGATTGGCCTTGCTGCATGGCCCGCAAGTGGGTTTGCGCTCGTCGCATTTCAGCTTTCGAAGGCGGCACGTCTGGCTGTTGGGCGCGGCACGATGGTCAGCAAAGGCGGCGGCAACCAAGAGCGAAATAGCGCCTGGGTGAGGACCAACTTACCATCCCGTGCGCGACCTCATCTGTCCAGCTGTCGGCAGAAGCGCATTCCGGCGCTGGACGTGCGAACGGTCAGTCGAGTCGAACAAGGCAGCGTCGTGGTGGGCATGTACCGGCCAAGGAAGAGGTGAGGTTGCACGGTAGCGCGACGGCAACACGGGCAGCACAAGCTAGACGCTCCCGCACGCGCACCCGTAGAAGTAGCCCCGCTAATGGATCTCATCGGCCGTGCTTGGCGCCATCGTCGTCCACTACTCAACTTTTTGCTTATTCAATACATCATTTGCCCACTTTCAAGTCTGCAAGCACTCGCTATTTCCTCAATCGTCCCAAACGCCTTTTCTGTCTGTCCTTTCCACAAACCGTCGCGGTAGCCCATTGGCACCCCATGCAAAGCCAGAAAACACGCCCCCCCCCCGGTCAGCACTCATTTGTCCGTCTTGGCCTTCTTCTTCGGCCGCTCAGCCATTTCTGTGTCCGAATCGCCCTTGGCATCCTGGTCAGCAGCATCTGGCATGGCCTCGTCGTCGTCCGAGCCGCTACTTTCGTGCTCCGAGTCGAACTCCTCGGCCACTTCCGACTCGCTCTCCGCCATAAAGTCTTCATCCAGTTCTTCCGAATCCTCATCTGCACTGCCCCGGTTGACTACGGCTTGCTCGTCTTCAGACTCATCCAAATCATCGTGAAGCGCCGCCGCAAGCAAAGCACCGCTCTGTATCTTCGTTAGCGTCGTCCTTAGTCATTGTACCTACTCGGAGCAAACTCACGTCTTCCGTCATCTCGTTCTTCGTCTTGAGGTTCTTGACCTTGAAGAAATCTTCCAGTGGTGTTTGTTCCTCGCTACAACCAGTACATTAGCGCACTCATGCAGGTCATCTCGGAAGTCAAGAAATTCTTACCGATTGATGTTGCTGAACTGATGCTCCGTCCCGTTCTTCATCGAGACAGTAATGTCAAAAGTACGGCTTGACGAGAGGTTTCCACCGACGCGTGACATGGTGATGACCGAGATTTGGTCAAAAGAGACGTATGTCGCTGGCTTGGGAACGAACAGGAAGCTCTTGTCCATACAGTACAGGTGTCCTTCGTTGGCCTTGATCGAGCACTTGATGCCACTTTGCTGGTGGTGGCTGATGAAGTCGCGGGATGGTGCAATCGTCTTTCTCCCTGACAGGCCACGGAGCAGTTGGGCAACGACTCTGTAGATGGGACCTTCGTACTGGGCCTCCAGTCTTCCCTTGTAGCGAGACTCCAGAAGCTCCGGCTCAATGTTGAGGGGCACAGGCTCATCCAGTTCCTCGTCCTTCTTGAACTGCATGACGATGAATGGATATCTCGTTTGACCTTGGCGCAAGGGGGGATCGACGCCAATGGTGATGAGCTGGTGAATATCGTCGGGCTTTGGCAGCACGAAAAACTTCTTGATTGCCTCATATTGAATCTTGTAGTCGTATGTCTTGCCGCGCAGGCGGAATGAAGTCTCGTACATATCCAGACCGAAGCGTCCTCTGCATCAAGGTTAGCACTGCACCTGGACCGCAAATCCGCGTTGCATACCTAGGAGTGAGATGCAGAATGTCCTCGAAAGTAATGAATGTGTCGCCGGCGATCTCGCCAATCTCTGCCTTTTCTATGAGGGTATTGTAGAAAAGGCTGGCCGCGTTATGCTCCTCCTCTTCATCGCCTTCAGAGACTTCCTCACCATCTTCTTTCTTTTCTTTCTTGGTCACGGTTCCCGGAATGTAGAAGCGCATCTCCACAAGCTGATCTCTTGCACCACCAGTCTTCTTGCCGCGTGCTCGAGCACCACCCAAGTGTCCGTTGGTTCCGGTATCGTCGCCATTTGCGGGCAGGGAAAACTCGATGGCGACCTCGTTCTTGCCGGCAAGGTTTGTGTTCGCAATTTCTGAGTACGGGAGCTCAAAGGCAGGTCGGCTCTGGACGTTGAATGACAGCTCAGACTTGCCAAACTCTGCCTTACCCCAGTTGTAGCCGCGTAGGGCATGCTCCTTGTTCTCAAGGTTGATGCTGTACCACATCTTGAAAACCTTACTAAGGCGCTCAAAATCCTTGCATCTGTCAGTCGCCAGAGTCCAATATGACAGTCAATGAGGCTTACCTCTTGCTGGAAGCCGTCGAGCTGGATGACGCCGGTATTCTTGGTGAAGACCCGCAGTTCGTATCCTCGCGCAGCACGACTCCATTGTGCTTGGGTGACGTTGCTGCTGTCCAGTGTGAATGTGTCGCCGCCAGCTGAAGGCTTCCATCCCAGACCGGACTCTGCAAATCGACATCTTCCGGGTTGCTTAGACAAGTCCAAGTAGATGCCTTCGAAGCTTTCTCTCAAGGGCTCAGACCTGTCAATATGGTTATTTCGAAACTCTTTGGAGCTTTGTCCTGGGGGCTGACGGGTTGGGCGCATCGAGGCACGGCACAATGTAATGTAATGTTGCGTGGAGAAATTCACTCACATGATGATAGCGACGGGTTAATAGGCGGGGAAGGTGCGCGACGCGTAGCAGAGCTTGCTACGACCTTGAGCAAACCGGGCGAAGGACAACGTCGGGTGAAGGCAGCAGGGACAAGTCGACGGCTGGGGGTTACAGAGAGTCCGACGAGTGGAGTGAGGCAAACGATGACAGCGGCGCCGTCGCACCCAAGAAAACGCTCTACACGTTGGCTGATGAGCAGAAAGGTTGATCAAAGAAGGCAGGTTACGCGCAGCGCGCGACTGATGGCTAGATGTATTGCACAGTGCATGTGGGTCCTGCGATCCGCAGATAAGATTAGATTTTTCTGCTGGATCAGGCAAGTAGTGCACCTTACATCCTGGCCGTCTGAACATGCCCATCCCACCCATTGAAAGCCATTATTTATCGGAGTAGAACCATGCAGGTGCCTAGGCTGCCTCCCGAGCTGCTTCTCTCAGTCATTGACTCTATAAAATCTGCTGGCGTCTCTCTTCCTCCGACCCACGTCACAACCCGCACAATCCGCTCCCTGACGCTCGTTTCGAGACTCACCTACCCCTGCGCTATCCGCTCTCTCTGTTCCCATTGTCTCTGGATAGACTCTGCAGACAGATTGAGAAGATTGCTTCTTACTCTCCAAGCTTTTCTGGAGCCGGACCGCCGACAGAAGAGCTCTCTGCCTTGTGTCGAAATTCGCCCGTGTCTCACAGGCTTATTCCTCGCTCCGTTCCCTGAAACCACCATCGACGACTGGCCAACTGCTCAATGGACTTTTGAGTTGCTTTCGATTATGCGGCACACATTGGTCCGCCTCGTTATTGATATGCCTCTGCGATCGCTACGGCCTCCGGACGACCATCTCAGCGTGCGGCCAAAATTACGAGCGGCCTTTGAGCAGCTTCAAAACGTCCAAGAGTTCACAAGCACCAGGGACGATCTTTACCTCGACACAGTCGAACGGCACTTTTCCGGCCCGGGAGAACCGCCGGTGTGGCTCAGTTGGTCGAACCTCAGGCGGTTGGCGCTTTACAACTTCGACCTTCATTTCCCTGCATCTTATAACAGCCTCCAAAATTTGCCGAGCCTGGAGTGCATTGCCCTCACACGCGCAGAGTGGCCAGTGGCCACCGCGATTTTGCCCCGGCTCGCAGATAAGGCTAAACAGCACGACCTGAAGATCCTCAGTCTTGATGTCGAAGGCGGGGACTGGACCATAACGGGGCTAATAGATTCGCCACATTGGCGCCCTGCTCTACAGTCTGTGAAGGATTGCCTTGGCCAGGAGCTGCAGATACATCCAATGAGTGTACATTTGCCCTTCTATTGCAGACCTGGCCATGCTTCGGACTTCTGTCAGGAATGGGTAAGAGACAGAGTATTAACAGGTGATCTCTGGAATCTTGAATCGTCAATGCCCTTGGCCGTTACAGACTGAGATCATTTCCGACGGTCCTCGTATTAGTTCTTGATGTAGTACAACGACGGTCAGTAGAATTAGGACTTTCGCTGCCGTGTTAAATCGGATTGCTATTATTTTAGTAGCGTACAAATGCGGTAATTTCACCCTTTTGATCCCTACTTTAGGATCAAATTGATATTATCCACAGCGAAATTGGAGCTGCATGGAAGGTGTATTTACACGACTGAATTCTAGCAGTCGATTCATAATCCGTCTAAAAAACAAGCCTTTGACGCCAGAAGCGTCTTCCTTCGCTCATGCGAACGAGAAAACGCCAGCCATGCCCACCAATTTTTCCAACTCAAACACCAATCGCTATGGTGAATCTCCACCCTCAACACCAATCAATGACGGGGTGAAAACAATATGCAGCTCAAGTCGGACCCGTACCAATCACGAATCCAAAAAGACGGGAATCCCGTACACCACAGCAGCTGCTCCGTTCAGATACCTCAGATAGCAAGCATCTCTGCTCCGGGCCACGGCCTCATCAAGACCCATGGTGCCAGTGCCAGTGTCAAGTGCTCGCCGCTGGGTTTCCTTTTCTGCCCTGCTCTTGCTCTTGTCTCTCTTAGAGCTAGTGCTTTTCGCGCGTGGCTTCGCCGTCTCGTCCCCATCTGAAGCCTCTTTGGCGGCAAACAGCCCCCAGCTACTCAACGTAGCAACTGCAAATCGATCGCAGTCTTTGTCTGTCACATCCCAAAGCATTCCCATGATCGCAGGTACACCCGCCGTGACATAGTTGTAAAGCATGCCCGAGGGCTCAAACTCGCCATTTTCGGTGACGTGTGCACTCGAACATCCAAAAAGCAGGCTGATCGCGAGCGGTTTTTTGGCAGCAATCTTTTCACCCGTCTGCTTGTAAATCTGCAGCTTTCTAACCGTTCGTCCGCGTATATATTGTGCTCCACTACCATGACCAAAAAATAGGAGGAGGTCCTTTTCGGCAATAGAGGATTCAAAAAGCTTTTCGTTGGGAGTGCGGCCTATCAAGTTAAGCCATGATCCGGGCAATCCCTGTACGAAAGGTGAAAGAGTTGCCTGTGTGTGCTTTAGATCTCCACCCGGATTCAGAAAAGTGGTCCCATTCAAAGAGGAGCGGTCGAGATGATAGCCTGTCTCATCTGTCGCCTGGGTCTGTACATTTGGTTGATTGCCAGCTGCTTCTTGGACGGCAAACAACCGCTCCCGAAGAGCCGACATGGATGGCAGGCGTGATATTGATAGCGGTTGCAGAGAAGGTAGGGACTCCCAGGGGAATCCGTGAAGGTTTTTGTCAAGAATTAATATGGTGTGGCGCGACGTCGGGGTAGGGTCAGCAGCCTGATGGAAAGCTCGGAGCGCATCGAGCATCTCAATGATTATCTGAGAGGTATAAGTCTAAGCTGTGAAAAGGTCAGGGTGTGTGTCTACTTACGGCGTCAAAGTCGATTTCATCGTACGCGTTCTTCTCGCCATTGAATTGCAGGATATCAACGACAAAATAGACTAAATCCATCAAAGAGTCATCAAGATCCCTGTCGTCATCCGGGCTCCCAAGACCAACAAAGAGCTCTAGAATTCTAGAATCTAGTTGGGTTTTCTTGGCCTGCTTCCCTTTGCCTTGCCGGCTGGGAAGATGTCGGTCGAGGATGTTTTGGAAGCTTTTTTGAAACCTCCCCAATAAGGGCTTGTCGCCCTTTTTCACCGAGAAAATCCCTCGGAAACCCCCTAGCCAGATATTCTCCATGTTGACCAGGAGATCGTGAAGTCTGCAATCCAGGGCCTCACGTTGAGCCCACCATTCTGTCTTTGCGCCTTTTGCTGTGAGATTTTGGGTGTTGCGAACGCTGAAATCGGAGAGGTCTATTATCTCCTTCAGCTCGGCTTTGGCTTCTTCAAATCCAAACAGCTCCTCGTCAACGTCACGAGCCTGGTGCCTTGATAGTGGAAGTCTCAGAATGAAGGGCGACTGGTGAGCGATGTAGCGAGTAATATACAGCTCATCATGAGCCTCATTCAGTGAAAGCGATAATGTGGTCCAACTTGTCGGAATGATGTCGATGTAATCGGACTGGAACTCTGCGGTGGTGAGTCTGCTTGGTTTTTGCGTATCCTCGCATTGAGATGGCCAGCTCAACAACTCTGCTCTGCTCATTTGGCGACTCTCGATAGAGACGGCCTTCTTTTCGAGCTCAAAGGCATTGGTCTTTGGGAGCTCGGTAAGATAGGCTGCAAAGAGTGGGTGTAGTGTGCCTTTGGAGCCTCTGTAGGATGTGGCAGAAAGGAGAATCGTAACTTCGTTGAGCATCTTGCAGACTCTGTAGACTGCTGACGTAGACGAGGTTCCCAGAGCTTTTGTGTGAACTTCTGAAATACAATCACGGGCCTTATGAAGTATTGCGTTGAAGTCTCCCTTTGAACCCTTTTTCCCTCTAGCGCCTCTGCGAGAAATTGAACTCGAAGCGGAGGCAATCGTTGCTGCGGAGGCAGGCTTTTGCTGGAATGATTCAGAGAACTTACGCTCATTCCAAGATAGGGCTGGAAAAGAGATTGTGGACTCTGGAAGAGCATTGAAGGTAAAGTCAGCTGCGATCTCCTTCATCGCCTCAGACATGAGGCTACGAAACCGCGTCGATTGATGTTGCACAGAGGCCTCAAGTCCTTTGCTCAACTGTTCCGCCTGGGAAATGAGCTCGACGGCATCAAAGAGCTTATCCTTTGACAGTAGTAGGTTCGCCTTGTGACATAGGACGACTGCTTGAAGACCTTGGAGATGCTGGCACTCATCCCCAGCATTTGATGAGACGCCATAGAGGAGATTCGTGGCTGTCTTTTTAGGATTTGGGGTCTTCGCAGCTCCAGCCTTGGTCGATTTCTTCGTACTCGTCCGGGTCGCAGCTACTCGACGGCCTCGCCGACCAGGTTCCCCGACATCTAAGTGTAACATCAAGTCGACTATTTTGCGATCATCTGACTCATTCTTCTCGATGTTTCGAATATAATCGGGCTGGATGAGACTCGAGATGATATTCAAAGCTGCATCGAATTCCGTTGCCGCGGTCTCGTAGTTATCTGAAATTTCGTAGGCACGGGCCGCCACGCAATGATACAGTGCCAGATCAGCATTGGGCATCGCTTGCTTCGAATGATTTGCAGCTTTGGCCAAGGTTTCCATGGCGTCCTCGATTCGGTTGCTGTCGAGATAGAACCTGGAAGTCAAACCGAGTGAAGCGACCACTAGCGAACTGGCGTCGACGGCTTCCGCAACCTTTGTCGCTTGTTCCGCATAGTATATTGCCTCTTGAAGCAATCCCTGGTGCGCAAAGACGTTCGAAAGCTGTAAAAGTCCGCGGAAAATAGACGGGACGAACGGCCAGCACTGTGCTCCTGTCAGGGCCGCATGGGTCATGGAAATAACCGTGGGATAGTTTCCCTGGACAGATAACTTCTTGACACTTTCGACGACATCTTCGACGTAATTTTCATTGCCAGATACTATTGTCTTGCTGATGGCCCGATTTTCCACAGCCATCCAAATCTTCTTGTTGAGGTTGACACATTGCTTCGCATGAGATAGAGCCTCGCTTGGATGACCAGCAGCAAGTGACAACCGCGACTGAGTAAGGGCAACGGTGGAAATTAGTTGAGTGTGCTTAATTCGGGTGGAGAAAGAGGCTATCGATCCAGCTGAAGCCAGGGGCCCGATATCTTTGGCTGCGAGTTTTTGTGCGATGCCCAAGGCCTCGATACTTATAGCTGTCAGTGAGTTGGAACTTTGAGACCAGAGATCGACACTTACCATCCTTCGCCATTCCCAAGTGCCAACATATGTTGCGCGTATGCTACATGCCACTGAACGGCAGCGTTTGTGGATACGGTTGCTTCTACCGCATGCCTCACTCCTGCCAGCACAAGCCCCGCTCTTCCAGAGTAGCCAAAGTCCAAGTACTGCTGGGCTAGATCTGCACTATTTCGAAGCAGAAAATCAAGATCCAGTGATTCAGGGAGCTTCAATGCCTTGTTAATGATGGAGAGAGCTATGATCCTCAGACGTTGCATTCCTTTCATTCCAAAGAAATCAGCCAGAACGCTGAGCTGAGAAATCCAGGAATCAAAGTCGTCCACATTCTCAAGCAAGCGTTTCCAAGAGTCGGACTTGTCCAATATATCTTGCCATGTTCGCATGGCATGCTGTAGCTTTTCCAACGATGGAGGCGTCTCCAGGAGGGCAACAGCCACCTTATGTGAAGCTGCATAATGCTCACGATACTTGATCAAGAGATTGTCGGACTCTAAAGAGTCACTGATGCTGACAATACTTTGTAGAGCATCGTAACGCAAGGAAGAATCGAGTACATCCTGTCCATCCAAACCAAGGCGAAGGACGCATGCTGCCACTCTTTGGCGTCTCAACGGGTAAGCGGTTTCGTCGTATAGTTCGAACAGCAGTTTCGACAACGAACTGATTGCAGTCGTCAGGAGAGCTCCCGGATACCGACCTTTCAAATGACTGTGACAACAGACAGCCAATTGTAGTTCCAGAAGTAGCGCTCTTGAAGGGATGTCCAGTTCCTTTCGGTCGATTATGTTAGGGGGAGAGTCGTCCCTATGGCTGTTTCGGAGCGACAAGTGGTGCAAGGTCTTCAAAGTCCGCAAGAATTGGGCAAACTGATCGTCCCCCATCAGGACTTGGAGCGATTTTGAGGAGGCTTTGCCAGCAGCATCTTGCAACACGCCCCATTGCAGCTGAATTTCAAAGGAATCAGTGAACGTCTTCTCGGCATCTTCGAGCCTAGAGAGGGATTCCAAAACTTCGCCGAGTTTTTGGCACTTGAGTAACAAAATTCCAGTGGTCTTCTCTTCAACTGGTCGATGCTGAAGAAGCTCGACTGCCTTTTGCATGGGCCGGACTATTTTTTCCACCAAACCGACCGATTTTTGAAGCTGTGCGCTGAAAAGCCAGTACAGCCCAGAGAGCCTGACAAATGGATGCTGTGTGTATGAGCGGAATCGCTGTAGTTCCTGGCAGTCATCTTGAAACGCTCTTTCAACACAGCTGATGGCTGAAGCGCAATTGCCCAGAATCTGGTCCAAAGCATCCCACGTCATACTCCTGTTCGAGATGAGTGTCCGACAGCATGAAGTCACGGACTCCATGGTCCCTTTTATGTCCTTGGATAACGAGTCGATCTCTTTCTGGAGCGAGTCTCTTCCAACAAAACTGCAAACATAGTCGGCCAAGAGCTGTGCATTGGCAGCGACCAACGAAAAGCAACTCTGCTGTAGGGTCTGATCATCGTCTGATTCGTTGCAGACTAGGGCTGCACTTTTTCGAAGTCCAGAAAACTCGGTCAACAAAAGCTGTTGAGCTCTGGTATCTAGTTTCGCGTTCTTGCGAAGGGCCCCCAAAACGGCCTCGACGTTTTCATGTAGGTCATTGGTTCCATTGCCGGAACTCCCGTGCTCGAGCGAGACGGAGGCGATCCGCACCTGGGCGATGAGATGAGTGACAGGGGTTCCTGAGGCGTAGTGTGGTAGCTCTTTCGCTCTCATCCAGTCCACCGCTTCTTTGGCAAAGCCAGCTGACTGGGCTAGAGTGCTAAGTACTCTTCTGCAGCTGAAATTATCCTCAAATGCCTCTGTCTTCGTAACTGTCTCAACTCCGACTTCAATTCTGCGAAACATTTCAACAGCTAGGCTGTAAGTTTCATTCTGATGTAATGATGATCGACGGTCGAAAGCTTTGAGACACTTGCAGAATGGATCAAACAAATCCTTTGCATAGTTTCCACGATGATTTGACAAGTTCCACCACTTGATTCGAACTTCGAATGCAAGCGACTGTAGTCTGAAAACTGTCTCTGGTGACGAATTATGGCCCCCAGTGCAAGCCGCTTTGTCTTCGGATGCCAAAATGCTTGGACAGAGCGATAGCATGATTTTGGACATGATTTCGAGCTGGCGGGCTGCCTTAGTCTTGTAGCCAGGTCTCTCTGATAGTGACGATAGCAGGTTGACAGGCGACGAGGGCGACGAAAGTTGAAGGTGTTTGGAAGCGGATTCGATGGTTGCAGCCTTTCTACTGCTTGCGATTATTTTGAGGACGTACAATTGATGCTGGATAGCCAAAGGTAGGACTGGACTTTGTAGATCCACATTTTCAAGCTGAAGTAGACTTGCCAGCGTTTCCTGTCTCTTCTCCTGGGCGGTTTCCGACTTCTCTAGCCCTCGTTGATCCGGGGAGCGCATATGACCTTCTAGCCGCCCTTTCAAAACCCGCAGCTCTTTCACGGCCAAATTTTCCATCCCATTTGCGACCATCTTCCCAATCAATGATAGCATCCCATTTTCAACCTGTAATGGAGGCATGTCTTTGCCTGATGTCTTCCAAGCTTCCAGTGTCCTCATGTACGCAAAGGCCAGTCTAGCACATTCGGCAATCGCGACAAGTCCGGAATCCGACGCGTGATTCGCATCCACATTTTGTATTGTTTCGAGTTCATGACTTGTGCGGGAGAGGGCGGTCGAACGCTGAGCGCCCACTCGTGGACCGACGGTTTTGGAGGTTCGACCGGAGCCAAGAGGGATTTTGGAAGCATCGCGTTTCTGACATGATAGTCCTGCGGTGGGGATTGTTTGGTCGGTAACCTTTGGCGTTGATATCTGGCCTTCGCTGAGTGACTTTAACGAAAGGTTTACAACTTCGGTTGCCAAAACGAACTTGTCGTACGGCGAAAGCGGAGCCGTCGTGCGCGTATTGGATGATTTTTCTGCAGACTTCGCGGGTTTTACTCGGGCCTGGGAGGGCTTAGCTCTCTTATTGTTCAAGTCGCTTTCCTTTGGTTCGATTTTCTCTTTATCCTCGGCCAATGGCGGCGACTTGGAGCTAGCGCCGAGAAGTCCTTGTAGAGAGGCGACGGAAGTTGGGGGGCAGGCCGAGGCGGAAGCCAGCGAGGCTTTTAGTTGTTCGATTTCCAAGCGTGCGTATGTTGCGCCCGTTGCCGTCATCTCTGTGGGGTGTTGATTGTGCTGAAGAGCACGGTTTGATGTTCACACATGTGTCTGGCACAGCGCGCGCCACGGTGTTTAGTGAGATGGACTGCGGTGCTTGTCTGCCAAGAGGCTAGCGTTGCCCGGGCAACCCGACTGCCAGACCCCTGCGATGCACCCGATACCTCCCTCCGTGAGCGCCTGGACTCCAGCTTGCACGTTCATCTTCCACTACTTTCGTCGACTTTCAACTTATCATTTTAAAAGATGGCTGCTCTTCATATCTCTACAAGCTACCCATGCATCCACCCACGCTTTGAACACACCCACTTTCAATTCATCTGAATCTAAGAACTCGAGATGCGGTAAACAAGCTTCTTCCCGCTCACCTTACCATGGCGCAGGTCGTCGAGCCCCTCCAGGATGCCCTTCAGTCCACCATCTCTAACATCCGGCTGATGGACTCGGAACTTGCCTTCTTCAAGCAATTGCTGGCTCAGCGCCCAGAACATCTTTCCAAACTCGTAGTCTTCCGTCTTCGCCGGGAAATTGTGGCCGAACTTGGAAAACTCCTCTCCCACGACCGTGTAACCCAGTGTGTATTTGTGGTCGACATCCTTGCGGGGAAAGTCCACTGTCAAAAGAGCACTGTATGCCGGCTTCTTGGATGATGTCTCGGTCGACAGAGCTTCCGCGCAAATCTTAGGTGACGAACCCTCTGAGATGCAGTCAAAAGCAAAGTAGAGAGAGTTCTGCGTGTGCGCCCGAATGTCCGCAGCACATGTGGGGCTGTTATAGTCGAATGCAGCGGACGCACCAAGGGACTTGACCAGGTCAAAGTTGCGAGGCGAACACGTGGTGATGACATCCAAGCCCGATCTGAGGGTCCCTTGATTTAGTCTTCTCTCTATCGACTCTGGTGGTTGAAAGCTTACAGTTTTGCAAATTGGATCGCGAGCGCTCCGGTGGCGGTGCTTCCGCCGTAAATCAATACGGGGAACTTGGTCTGCGTCGGCTGGGTTGGGAGTGGCAGTTGAAGACTCTGATACAGCCCCTGGCCAACGGTTGTGATTCCCACACCCAGTGTCGCTGCCTCTTCCCAGCTGACATTTGCCGGTATCTTTATCTGAACACCCTCCTTTGCCACGAGGTATTCAGCGAAAGCTCCGTCTTCCTTGTTGTTGCCGTTGCCTCCGTGAACAAAGCCTGCAATCTTGTCTCCCGCTACAAGACTCGTGACGCCAGGGCCCGATTCCTGGACAATCCCAGCGTAGTCGCATCCAGATGTGCTGCCCTCGGTTGGGATATAGTCAATGTGCTTCCAGTCGGTTGGGTTCAGGGCCACGGCAATGGTCTTGACGAGGACATAGCCAGGCCGAAGTTGTGGGGTGGGAGCATCTTCGACCTCAGCGCGGCCGACTGACTTGATCTTGATGGCCTTCATGTTGGATTGAGGTGAATTGGAAATGAGTGCCACGTTGTAATGCAATAGGTTTTAAAAAAGAGGGGCAGACCGATTCACGTACGTCATTAGTCGGAGTGATTAGAAATCTAACTTATCGATAGCAGAGCTAGTGTGGCGCAGAACTATTTTCAAGTAGTAGAATGAATGAATGAATGAATGAATGAATGAATGAATGAATGAATGAATGAATGAATGAATGAATCCGTTCACGTCCTTTTTGAGCCACAGGCTATGTAGGACGGGTTGATGTGTCGATCAACCGGGCTATGTACTTGTTTCTAGTTACATTTTCGGTGATACTGTGTGGAATAGTGGGGTACTGTTCTTCTGCCACTGTTTGTG
>JAIFKG010001544.1:0-35986 GCA_020351975.1 Phyllosticta ampelicida
TTGTAGGGTTGGGCGCCGGCCATTTCCAGGTTTGGCGCGTCCGGGGGAGTTGATTTGGGCATTTTTTGCGCTCTCTGTTCCCCCCACAGGTGTCGTCCTGGCTGAGAGTAGAGTGCCAAGATATAAGTCACGTGCTGTCGGTCTCGCTTGTCGAAATTCGCCGACATCCGCACAGATCGACTTGGGTTTTCATCGAGGCGACAACGCGGCCGGGACTTAGACAACGACGACTGCCGCCTCGGACAACTCTCTCTCTTCAAACCTACCACCTCCACACAGCCAAAATGGGTCGCGTTCGCACCAAGACCGTCAAGAAGTCCGCCAAGGTCGTCATTGAGCGTTACTACCCTAAGCTCACCCTCGACTTCGAGACCAACAAGGTTCGCGATGACAGATGCTCGAGCGACCGCACGCAAAATACTGATGAACTTGGCCACAGCGGATTTGTGATGAGATTGCCATCATCGCCTCCAAGCGTCTCCGCAACAAGATTGCCGGCTACACCACCCATTTGATGAAGCGCATCCAACGTGGTCCCGTCCGCGGCATTTCCTTCAAGTTGCAGGAGGAGGAGAGAGAGCGCAAGGACCAATACGTTCCCGAGGTCTCTGCTCTCGACTTCACCCAGAACACCGATTCTGGCCAGCTCGACATTGACCAGGAGACCAAGGACATGCTCAAGAGCCTTGGCGTATGCTCTTCCGCCCCTAGAAAACTGGCGCTCGTGGTTTCGCTAACAGCCGCTCCCAGTTCGACTCGATTCCCGTCAACGTCGTCCCCGTTGCTCAACAGCAGGTTGCCGAGCGCCCTCGCCGCTTCGGTGACCGCCGTCCCGGCCAGTAAATTCGATCCATCGTCGCGACTCGGTGGTGGCAGGTGTGGGTGCAAAGTGGGACAAAAGGGCTTTTCTGAGGGCTCGGATATACCAGGGACAAACGGACACGATCATGATAGCCGTGGAATGAAAAAAGTATCTTCCCCACACAGGTGTCGCCGAGTCGGAGGGCTTGCCCCAAAGACGAAGCTTGATTGCCAATTATACTCCCCCTTCCGATCTTGCGTGAGAGTGGGTTGTTTTGCTAACGTCAGGATCTGCTTGTGTTTGTGGGCTGGTGATTTCCGGATTTCAAGACAGCGAATTGGTCAAGAAATGGAGGCTTTCGCTCACCGCGATGCTGTCTGTTTCATAATTCTTGGAGCAACCAATCCTCGGTGCTGTTGACTTGTTGGTGTCACTCTGCGGTCTAGTCCTGACTCAGGCTAGGAACAACAAGATATTAATTTGCAGCTAAACTGAACAAGATAGGTCTAGTCGTGAAATCAATTGTCATCACTTCACATCCGTCCGCCGTGTCCGCTATAGTGGCCATCATTGCTCTCAATATTCTGCGTCATTTTGTAAATAGAATATTACCCTGCCGAACGTGGATGCCGAAGCATCTCCCAAAATGGACCGGAATGATACGGCGAATCTTAACTCTAATTCAACCGCATCCGATAGTTCTTGAATGCCACACCATTATAGCGATTTGCGTCCACCTACTCTAAATACGAAAGTCATCACGGCACTCCACCAACCGACTGACACGGTACGCGGTGTTGCGTCGAAGCAAGCATCTAGCACAAACAGGAAGTGCCATCATGCTGACTGTGATGGCCACCAACCTCGACCTCAAGACTACTGCTGCTGACGGTCCGTGGCGTTTCTACAACCGTATCCACAAAGATCTTTCACCGCCATGATTCACGGCACGAATGAGGAGGATCAAGCCACATTACAGCCAAGGATCTTTACTCCCTCGCTCCCGTCGCCATCGCCCACAACACCGTCTGAGGATCCGTTCCTCTTCGGCTCTCACTCGTCAGCCAGCCAGCCAGCCAGTCAAAACTGCGCACGCACTCCATCCTCACAACTTCAAACGTCTGACCCAGACCTTGGCCAAGGCGACGGACCACTCAGAAGCGTGCGTCAGCGCGGCAGTCACCTCTCGGCACGCTGCACGGACGGTCCTGGCGGACGGGCCCGAACTGACGGGTTGTGGATTGGCGTGCCTGGGCTTGGTGCATCCAGAGTTGCTGAGGCGTACAAGGCGACGGTGGCGTCGGCTGGCTGGTGGCTAGTGCTGTGTTTACCTTCTCAGGCAACGGCAGGCAGGTTCGGCATGTGCCGGAGGGGGAGGAGAGGAGAGGCTTGTGGTGTGTTTGGGGGAGAGTAGGCAGGCATATGGATTGTGCGAGTGGGTGGTGGTGCAGCATGCGGAGCAGAGAGAAACAACAACGGGGCGTGGCGTGAACGGTCTGGTCTGGCGTAGGCCATCATTGGCATGATGCCCAGCGGGGCCAAGGGCTGGGCCGCCGGGCCGCCGGACAGCCAAGCCAGGGGCGCATGGAATTCGATGCGCGATGATACAGTACAGCACCAAACCTGGCGGTTGCTTGCCGAGCTGAGACTTTGCACAAGACTTGGGCCTTTTCTGTCCAAGTCGTTGGACTTTCTGTGAGTTGCTTGCTGCTCTTACTGCAGTAGACCGTGGAGATGAATAAAGTATGTTAGCGACTGAGAGACTGCATGTGAAAAAATGATTGGTATCTGGGCGAATTTTCAAAAAAATATGGAGAGACCCGTTCGCTCAGAATTACTGGCCGCTCAACCGTCCGATCGACAACTGCACCGACCCGGAACACCAAGCCGCCAAGACGAGCGCAGCGCTGGCGTGGCGTGGGGGATCGGGAGGGAATGTTCTTAGGGGCATATATATTGTTGATAGCATAGAGTAGAAGCAGGTGTCGATAAATAACAGAAGCAGATATATGGGAGCTAGAAAGAACACCAAGGTTTTACCAGACTGTTGGAATGGGAAGATGGAATTATTATGATGTCACATGTCGACATGAGCTTGAGCAAGAAATACTGCGACTGGAGAGATTGGGTGCAACGAATCCGTTCGGGTGACGCGGAAATCAAACACCCATCAAAAATCGGCGAGTCAGGAATCAACGTCTTTATTCCACAATGGGTGACGATGGATATTGCCAATCTTGAGTCGTTCTAGTGCCAAGACAAAACGTCAGGAGATAGTGAGCTGTTCAGCTCCTGATGCGTAAAAAAAAAAAAAAAAAAAAAGAGAGAGAGAGAGAGAGAGTGTGTGTGTGTGAGCTGTCTAGAAAGGTAGCGATAAGCAGCAATCAAGCGCTGGTGCTTGGTGGATAATGACTTGAGAGCACTTTTTTCGTCACCTACTGTGACTCTATGATGTCGCCAGTAATCAGCACTCAAGCATACGAACCTACACGGGCGGATACTTCCCGTAGATTTATGCGGCCAACCAAACACATTGAATGCATGGCTGCACGTATTGAATGAGAGAAAGAGTCCAAAGGAAAAAGAGAATGAGGGAGCGCTGAACAGTGGAACGATGACTCCGTATGGATGATAACGCTAGCTAGGTATATGGCAGAGTGAGAAGGACAAGATAGGTAGGAAATCTTCATAAGGCGTGGTCTGAATGGATCTGAAGGACATGGAATAACGTCCATGAAAGGAGGGGGACGAGATTTATCGAGCAGAATGGCGAGACTGCTGCGGCTTGGGGTATACAGAAGACGAGAGTGAGGAAGTTATAGAGCAACTGCGGCCAATATTCAGTGCCCTCACCGTCGCCTGACCCAGCGTCCCTGGCTGCTTCTTCTGCAGCACGTCTTCCGCACCCTCGCTTTCCCCCCGTCTGTAAACGTCGAGTTTCTCGTCTCGCGCTGCATAGTGCCGGCCAGGCGTCATCGAGTTCGATTTGCGGCGATCCAGCGGCGTGTCGACCTTCTCATCGCCATCGTCGTCGTCCTGCTTTTCCTGTGCTGGCTTGAAGCACTCATAAGACCTCAAAACCTGATCACGTTACGTGGAAACGCGCCCTCGGAAAGGCAGCAGGTCTTCGCTGTCATCGTCATCGATATGGATGTCGTGGATGGCCAAGTCGGGCACGCCGCCCAACCCCAGGTCCCACTCGTGGAACCCCGAGTCCTGGTGCACAGGCGGAGTGAAGTATCGCGGCGACTCGTTGTGTGCCGTGCGGCGCGGGTCATCCAAGTCGTGCGCCAAGCCGACAAGGTCATGTTCCTGGGAGTACCTGTCCGACAGCGCAAGAGGGAACGAGTCGGCATCGCTTTCCAAATCCGACAAGGATGGGGGAACGGGGACGGCGAGTTCGTCTTGGATTCCTCCGATGCCGGCCAGGTCGGTGGGGAAGGTGTGATGGTGGTCGTTGGGTATGCTGTCTAAAAAGTCCAAGGGCTCCCGTCGGGGTGTCGAGAGGCAGATAGTTTCTTCCTCGACGGTGTTGGCCGAAAAGGAGCGACGGTCGAGCCGCAGCACGCGGTTGTTGACCAATCGCGTATTTCCGTCTTCGTAGATTCTCTCCCAAGGTCGCTCGTGTCTTTCGGGGGCCGCAGAGGGGTCTCCTTCATGCTCAGAATCGCCATCGAGCGACAGTGAGGAGCCTGGTCGCATGAATGGCGAGCTGTTGACCTGACCACGGTCTTCAAGGGCGGGGAGATCCGCGTCGGCGACAATGTATGAGCCCGAGCTAGCAGCTTCATATTCCGTCGGCGCACGAACATCTGCATAACTAAGATTTGCAGAGGATACGGCATCAGCGCGACGAACAGGCTCTTGAGTGCGGTGGTACAGAGCAATATCTTCATGTCCGACTGCGGTAAGGGGGTCGATGTACTCCTTATCTGACCGGTGAGTTGTGTAGCTGTGTCTGGCGGCGGTGGCGGCGGCGGTATGCGGCCTAGACGCCAGCGAATGGGTCTCTGGAAATCGAAGAAGTAATTCTTTTGCGGGTATCCTATCCCGCGGGTCCTCACCAAGACAGGCGCGAACCACGTCTTGGTAGTATTGAGGAGGATTGCTGGGCATGGGCAAGGCCAGTGGACGCTCCTCGCGCTCCGGCTCGTCGTGCTGCTCAGCTAGAGCCCACAGCACCATGCCTAACTGGAAAAGATCTGATTTGACGCCAATGTAGATGCCGATGCGCTGGCCAGATTCGATGAGCTTGGCAAGCTCCGGAGGTTCCCATCCCACGGGGCATCCTCGACGGTTGATATCTATAATTTTGGCGTCGTCATTGGCATCAATGACAATGTTCGAAACTGTAAAGTCGCCTTGGACGTAGCCTAGCTCGTGGATTTCGGAAAGACCGCGCACAATCTGCTTGGCCCACCTCTCTCTCCGGGGCCAGGGCATCTCATCTGTCGCCTTGCTGTCGTAAATCATGTCGACGAGGGCGCCCTTGTCGGCGTAGCTGATGAGCAAGCCGGTAACGTGCTCGCCCGCGTCATCGGTAATCAACCCCGCGAAATCAATCACGCTCTGCGACCCCTTGAGCTGACAGAGGGCATTTGCTTCGTACAGAAACTCGTCTACCGAACCGGGCCCGGGTATCTCTTTCTTGATGTATACGCGACCAGAAACGGAAACCTTGTAAACAAAACCAGACAGATGCGATTCAAAATGAATGTCACAGTCTCTGTAAAAGCGACAGCCCAAATGTGCAACGGACGAAAGGGGGGGATATGGAATCGTCTCGTTGACGTCTTCTGTGACATGTACGTGAAGCTGGCCGTCGGTCGTCTCGAGCCTGAGATTGGTGACGGTGTCAAAAAACTGAACTTCGGCCAAAGAGTCGCGGATGGCCTCGTAGATGCGCTCACTCTTGTCTCGCTGGTAGTGGAGGCTGTTCAAAGTGGCTTCGAGCGAGTCAGGATCAGTGTTACGGTAGTCGATGGTAATGGTCAATCTCCTCCACTTGTTTGGCTCCTCTGCGTATGTCATGAAGAATTTTTGGCGATCCGTGTTGTCGCGAAAATGCATACTGAGGTTGAGGATCCACTTGGTCTCCAATTCATGCTTGATGACTCGCTCATCAACATCGTCACAGCTTTCGTCGTCATCGCACCTGTCCCCAGTGGTGGAGAGTGGGGGGCGAGGAAACCATAGAGCGCGATCATCCATGTGCGGGTCGAGGTCGTTGTTCACAAAGTCTCCAGCGAGACCGCAGCCAGTTGGCACCAGCGAGTCGTTTGTTTCGGATGCGTACGGGCTCAAAGATTCTGGAGCTGAACATCTCAAAGCAAACTTGGGAGGAGGGGAGTTGGTCCGATGCGAGGTGCCGGTGCTTCGTCGATCAGCCGAAAGGGCCCTGCGCTCCGCGTGGCTCAGCTCGTTGGCAATTCGTTGCTCTTCCGGGACTTTGAACGGAAGCGCCCTCCTCGACGGCCGCTTGTCGTCTTCCTCGTCTTCATATTGCTTCTCGGATGGTTCCAAAGGCAGCAGTTTCTCGTCCTTCCTGAGCCAGCCTCCAAGCCTACTGAACGACAGCGTGTCCCACTTGAGGGACATTGGATTGGCAAGATGCGGCGTCATGGTCTGTCGAGATTGAAGGAGAAGTGGAAAAGCTGGAGGCTTCCGGGCAGACTGGAGAGACTGCGGGCAGCTCCAGCTGATGGTACTCCGCAAGACCGATCAGATCTGCAGTTGGGCGCAAAAGGGGCAAGGCTGGGGTCGTCCAAACTACGGTTCGCTCATGCTGCGCGTGCGACGGTAACATTTAATGGCCTGCCCTGAGGGGGTTGGGCTCACGCGCGTAGAGGCAGGGCTCGAGGCATGGATGTTGTCATGGAATTGGAGAGGCAAGAGAGGCCAGAAACGCAACCAACAACATGGAGGGCGACGGCTTATTATCTTGTCCATATTCAGGCGGCACAGCGGGCAGGGTTGGAGGCGGTACAGGATGGCTGCGCCGCTGCACTCATCACGAAGTCCCGCGAGAGTCAGATGCAATTGGACGCCTCAGTCAGCAGTGGGAGAGCCACAACTGCAACGAGAAGACAAAGTCAGTCCATGTGCGACGGGTCAACAGTTGGACGACTCGAGCCCGGGAATTGCGTCTGCCGGCACGCCCATACCAGACTGTACAATGCCTGAATACTGAGCACTGAGTACTGGGTACCGACTACATACTCCACCTAGCCGACCCCAAGCCAAGCGTTGACGGCAACTCCTCTATTCTTCCCGTCAGCTCAAAACCTTCGTGGCCATGCATGCGGCGCCAATTTGTTGGACATGCTTTTTCGGGCTCTCCTTGCAGCTGCGTCGCCCACTCGCAACCGTCGCGCTTCTCCGTGCGTCATTGAAGGCTGACCGTACCCAATAGGCTGATAACCTTCTGCTCGCGACGTCGTGAAGACCCAGGCCGGCTCGGACCGTCGTCCGTCGTCCGTCGTGTCCGGTTTAAACTTCTCTGCCATCCATTCCTCGTCAACTCCAACCATGTCCCTCGTCTCATCTCAGCATCATCCTTTCCAACGCCTGCATCAGCAGTGCCATGTACAAAAGCCGCCTTGTCTGTCTTGCTTGATGCGTCAGGAATCCATCGACACTCGGCACCGCATCATTGGACAAGTGACGTGCTCTTTGTATATTTTTCTGTCCACCGTCCGCCGTTGGTCACACCGTCACAACCAGGGAACCAAGCCGCCTCAAGCATTCCAAACTTGCGCGGAACAAATCCCATCACACATCACATGTTGTTCCCATCCCGCCCCTTCGTTTCTATTGGGACAGAATTACGGCCCCAGCCGCCAACGGCCAGTCGTAGGTTGGCGGGCCGGTGACCCGCGCGCGCACGCAGAGGCGCGACTGACCGCTCATTGGCTCCTCAAGTCTTATCGACTGACTGTTTGTAGCAGTCAGTCGGCGGCAGTTGAATGTGACAGATTCGAAGAAGGAATGGAAATTCTGGCCTCTCCTTACTGACTTCTCGCTTGCCGTCGGTGATGGACTTGTGCTGACATCCGTTTCTTGACTAACTTCACACATTCCGACTTTCAACCTATACACGAAGAATTCCCATCTGTAGTCAGTGTTATGCTTGCGGGGTACCTTTCCGCGCGACACGTTGGTTCATTGCACGTGGCGGGTCAAATCAGAGCTGTCACTTCAGTCTTCCAGCTACCACCTAAAACTCTGCTCAGACAACATTCCCCTGTTTTCAAGAAGCTTCGCCACCACAACGCCATAACCAATTGCTCCAGCGACACCATCTCAAGTCTTCAACCCGCCATCAACCTCAACAACGCTCCCATTCATATATCTCGCGCCCTCAGACATCAAAAACGCAACCACGTCCGCCACATCGTCGGGGTCGCCCATCCTGCCGAGCGAATTTCCTTTTGCCATCCTCTCAACATATTCACCTCCTTTGACGATGCCCGCGTTGGTCGGCGTGTTGATGTAGCCCGGCGCGACGACGTTGGTCCGGATGCCGCGTGAACCGAGTTCTAACGCCATGCTCTTGGAGAAGCCGATCAGGCCGAACTTGGTCGCGCAGTAGATGGCCTGGTTGGCGAAGGGGTGGATCCCGCAGATGGACGAGACGTTGACGTACGAGCCGCCCGGCGACGCCATGTACGGGATAGTTGCGCGAGTGATGTTGTAGACGCCGCGCAAGTTGACGCCCATCAGCTTGTCCCAGTACTCGTCGGTTGTTTCCTCCAGCTTGTACGAGGTAGGGTTGATGCCGGCGCAGTTGAAGACATGGTTGATGGTTTTTGTCGACCCGAAACGATGCTTTACGTATTGCTCAACCGCTGTCGTGTCCGCGACGTCTAGCTTGGCGACGTCGATGCTCGCGAGCTGTGGGTCCGACTCCGGCTGTTCTTGACACAGCCTTCCCGTCTCGCAGACTCCATCGAGGTTTACGTCGGTGAGATACAGGATGGCACCGAGTTTGTGAAGCTTGAGAGCCGTCCCTCGTCTGTCGTCGCATTAGCTGTTTGACTCTAAATATGGGGCAAGCTCGAAGGTGCTGCGACTTTACCCAATGCCGCTTGCTGCGCCGGTAATCAGAATGCTCTGGCCTTTGAAAGTGAGAGGCATGGTTACAGTGGGAGATCAATTGCAGTGTCGAGCGACGGGAGGAGATATGGGCAGAGGCATCGTTGCTAAACGTGGGGTTGGGTTTGACAGCAGAGACAGTGGGGTTTGCTGCATGACGTTGCGCTTAGCGCAAAGCTAATTACTCAAAGATATCGATGCTTAATCGCGAAAATGGGGTATCTCATCCCCTCAAGACCACCACGACTGCGCTCAATCTTTCACAATAGACAAAAGCTGCTTGAAAGTTTGAAACTGGCGACTGCGCACGCCATGTTACCTCAGGCACCTTTCAGGGCTCCAGTCGCTGTCAGGGGTCCCCCGTCGTGGCATCAGGGGACGGGACGAAATCTTTTCTCCATGATCTCAATCCGAGTACGAAGCCTTCAAAAGCAGCAGGTGGTCCGATTGTTTATTGAATAGGGTATCTGTTCACGAGACGTCCTCAATTAAGAGTGCTGGGACACGGCGGCACGCTCAAGGGAGTCTGCTGCTCGTGGCCGCCCATTGCTGGCCTGACTGCTGCATCATCTTCTGTTGGACGCGTCTTCCTCTACTGCGGTTGCCGTGCTTGTCGTTTCGCTCGTCGTCCATGTCGCCTCTCTTTTTTTTGATTTTTTGGGTCCCTAAGCGCTGAGCCCCTGATCGACCGTTGGTCGGGGCATAAAAAAAGAGACAGGGATAATGCTGAGAGCCGACCTGTCCTGCCGGAGGACGATAGGAACACCCACGTTCAAAACTCCGAACCCACTACTTGCGGTAAACAAGTCGAAAAAATCCTAACGCCGATACTCCGAACGGCCATGCTTTCCTCTTTGGTGACGCCGACCATGGGAAACGACTACACTTGGCTCTGCTGCATCTTCGCGTTGGCCAGTTGGATCTTGTACTTGGCCGCATCGGCCTTGTTCATGTAGAGGAGAGCCGTGAAATTTATGGCACCAGCGAACAGGAAGAGGAGGATGAAGCCGGCGCCCGTCAGCGAGGCGGCAGAGCTCGACGTGAAGATGGTGCAGTTGGTTGCGCAAGGAGTGATGGAGGTCGAGCTCGAGGTAGAAGACGAGGTTGTTGTTGTGGCAGTGGCAGTGTCAGCAGCCACGCACTGAGCCATCATGGCAATGGCCATCAGGGCGAAGGTGGTGGATTTGGAAGCGGCCATTTTGAAGCGAGAGGAGGTTGTTTTCAGGAGGGTGGGTTTCCAAAGATCTGCCAAATTAGACTCTACGCAGTCAGACGTGACAAACGTCGACAACTTACGGTTAACGGGGCTTTCAAAGACAGTGCAGGAGAAGATGAAAGGGAGCGGTGGAAAATGGACGCGTTTTGCTTAGCGGCAACGGGTGGTGTTTAATAGTCTTCCACGGTCCACAAGTTGGGGGGTAGGGGGCCAGTATCCACAATGGGCGGCTCTTGTTTCTTAGACCGCTCCGGGGTCGCGCGCATCTTACTGATCAGGAGCTCCTTTCAGCCTTGGATCCAACGGGAGGGGAGCACCGGGCATATCCTAGCCATCATGTACGGTCCAGGAAGACAGTGAGCGCAGGTACCACGAGCAGCATGGTGGAGACTGGACAATCAGCACCGTAGGAGTAGCGGGGCTGGGACCAGGGCAGTGTTGAAAATTACGCGTGCGGTAGGACGTGCTTCTATGCATTGTGTACAAGACCAACGGGCATGGATAGAAATTTGGCAGTCATGGCATGGCAGCGCACGGCACAGCTGAGGGTCGGATGGAGATGATCTTGCCCTCGGCGTCGGCACAGCGCTGCGGAGACACGAGAGGAATATGAGTGCTCCTAGGAGTAGAGGAGTCCAGGGTCGGATGAGGACTGAGGACCAAGGTCGAGACAGGGCGGACGAGTGATGGCTGGCGGTGACAGGAGCAGGAGCAGGAGCAGGCGCATGGCTTGCAGGCGTCAGGCGGTGCAGTGTTGACGACGACTGGCGCTGCCGAGACGCGTACTAGGCCCCTGGAAGGCCGCCTCGGCCCGCCCAGCGCTCGTTGCGGTTTAGCGCCATCTGGAACTCGCCGAACCAAAACCCCTGCCGTCAACACCTCACCTCATTCTCGTCTTCTTCCTTGTCCACACCAACAACGCGGCCATCAAACCACTCTTTCACAGAGCCTGCTCCGCTCGCTCTGCTGCTCATTACGTCGCTACTGAGCGTTCCCCCGGCGCAAATCCATCCACTGCATACCTTTGTTCCCATCAAACACTTGCCGCCATTGCAAAAAGGCCCTCTAGGTCCTGTTCCAAATAGTTCGGTCGGATTAAGTACAACAGCGGCTCGAGCGCACGTCACTTCAGGGACACCACCTCAGCAAGACTTTGCCGATTTTGGCCACTCGCTTAGGTCCCTTCAACATCCGCTCCAAGCCGGATCGTCTGTGCTGTTGTGCTATGTTTGGCTGCGCATTTTCCAATTTCTACCGTCTCTGTCATTGTCGGGTCCACTTGATTCTCTTCATGGAGAGCCCCAGTCATCAACTCAAAGAGATCAGGTCGTTTCGCTCACGCTCAAATCGTGCGGAGACCCCTCATTCTTGGCGCACGGCGAAACATGCTGTAGCAGCAGGCAAACTGTAGCGAGATAGGCTGCTTCTCAATCTCTGGGTGGTCGTTTTGCCCCGCTGAGCAGCTGTGGGAGGCGATAGATGTAGCTTGGATGCAGGTTACAAGCAATAAGCCTACTTTATGCCAGCAACCACGTTGTCCAAGATTTTCAACCCCACTGCCAGCTGACCATTTCCCATTCTATCTGCCACATGCGGACCCTCTCTAACGAAATGACTTCTCTACCCTTTTTGTTTCCGACTTCTCCATGATGGTCCTCGGTTTCTTGGATGATGACACTGAGGCTGAGAATGCAGCCACACCCAAATTTCCTACAGAGTAGATCTGGCAAAGCTCGGCAGACTTTTGACCTGCTCGATTGCATCATTTATTAAACAATCAGCAGACAACCACACTTGTCTCCGTCTTCTGCAGTCATTTTCCAAGGTAAAAGTTTCACGACAGTGCCAACAAATCCATAAAATCTTAACTACAGACATGTCAGCATTTAGTGGTTGCCCCATGCGGTGCTTGCAAACGGACGATCTAAAAGAATATCCTTGGTCCAAACATTTCCCTATGTCACTTGAGCCTCCGATGGCCTCTTAATATCAGCGGCGGACTTTTGGTTATCGCGGGGCACCCGTGGCCCGTCCCGTTTGCGTAACGCAAATTGCCTCCATTTGTCACTTCACCCGGCGCTGTTGTACGCCAGTTCCACGGTTAGCCTGCTATTTCGGCACTCGTTGCTGGTACCACTATTGATGCGAGATATCTGACCTGGTACAGGCCCCTCGTTTGTCGACCTTGGATGCGGACAAAGCCGCGGTATTTCGTGGCTACAGGTAACAAAGGGTTTCTTCACGCAAATTTTCCGGCAACATCAAGCGTCTTCAAGGTCGTATTTTTGACAGCTGCCGCACTTCCTTGCTTCCATTCTCCTGCGAGTCGAGCCTTGTGAATCGCGACCCATTATCTTCCCTCCCGTCTCCATCATCAAACTTGGAAAGCACAGCGACCCACGCCGAAAGTTCTCGGCGTTCGTAGGAGGATCCAGACTTCGGCCGATTCCGGTTAGCGGCAATTTTTCTGTTTGGAGCCGACCTAGTCACCCAAACTCAATGAGGATATCCAACTTCTCGACCCTGGTATTTTTGCAATATTAGATCCCAGCTGCACTCCACGTCAGGTTTAGCGGCGGGAATACCATGGGAGCTGTACTTTGATTGGCACAGGGGGTTATGGTAGACTAGTGCCCACTATTCGCCCTGAAGGAACTACCTCTCGCACAAGACAGCCTTACGACGAAGGCCACCTTCCGCATTTAGGTTGAGGTTTTTCAATAAGCGCACACGAGTACGAATTTAATATTGAGCTTCTCTCCCTGGATGAGCCAGGAGAAGTTACTCCCCTCGCTTGATCGACTCTCATGTCCTTTGAGTCCGTTGAACCATAGCTCTCAAGATGGGAAACAATCTGGCCACCCCGTCGGAAAGCCTGGCCCCCATTCCTCTTATAAATGAGAGGTCAACAATAATGGGCGTGAGCATAACGTTTTTGGTACGTGCCGACTTTGAGTCCTGTGCTCTCTTACTTTGTCTCATGTGTCATCTCTCTAGGTTCTCTCGGTATGCGCGGTCATACTGAGGCTGTATGCCCGATTCAAGCTTGCACATGCCGCTGGCTGGGACGATCTATTAGTGTCACTCGGAGCAGTACGTGGGGGATTCCATATGTTATTCACATTTTACTCAGACAGTCTAGATTGCTGCAACAGTAGGCGCTGCTTTACTAAATATCTGTAAGTGATCTCTTCCTTCGTTCAATCAGTCCCGCAAATCTAGCTAACAATTCTTAGTGCCAATGCATGGCTTGGGCCATCACTTGAATACGCTCACCTTTTACGAAATCGAAGACTACCTCTTTGTAAGCTTTGTTCCGATTACTGATTCCTAGTCAGTTTGCTCACAAATGCAGTGGTTTTGGGTAGCTGAGCTATCCTACATCTGCAGCACCGCTCTCGTAAAGGTGTCTCTTCTTGTGCAGTATCACCGCCTGTTCACAAACCAACGAGGAATGACTCGACTCGTCGTCGGCTTGATCATTCTCACGACTATCTGGGGCCTCTGTTTCCTTGGAGTCTCATTGTTCGGTTGCACACCCCCAAGAAAATTTTGGGACTTGCTCACGCCCGGCCATTGTTTGATAGGAAATGGTCGCAGCTTTTTCCTCTTATTCCTGGTGCACGCGGCAACTTCCATGGTTCTAGACTTTATCATCTTGTGTCTTCCACTCCTAACCCTGTCGCGGATTGATCTTGAAGGTGCCAGGAAATTTGCCGTCGCTGGACTAGTGGCGCTCGGTGCCATGTCAGTCTCTTTCTTTTTCTTTTTCTTTTTTTCATCGCCAGGAGGATGGAGCTAACGTCATTGGCAGAGTCAGCACCATGAATATTGTTAAGGTCGTCCTTGTTGTCAAGACGCGAGCTGGATTTTATCCCAAAACTGACCCCACATTCCACGCACCCCCTGGTCTGTTATTGTCAGCCCTGGAGGTCGATCTTGCTATTCTCTGTGCAAGCATCCCGATTTTCTGGCCCATCATCTCGGCACTTTCAATCGGCCGCATTTTTGTCGTGGACGAAGTCGTCGTGCAGACGCAGCAACGCCTAAACCGCATGTCTTCGTCAAACTTTGAAATGGATTCAGAAAAGGGCGAGCACAAGCCAAGTTACTCATACAACTACAAGGATCTCTTCGACATGGACGTGCGGCCAATGGGAGGGGACATTGGCGTATTGTCGAACCACGGCGGCGAAATTGAGCATTCGGTCAATATTGGGACAACGCAGGTGCCGATGGATCATATAAGGCAGCTGTGTTGATGAAATGATAACAGTTATCACGAAGGTACGAGCAAAAGGACCTCAGTAAGCTTCAACTCCAGCAATTTGAGGCAACCGACCCGTCAACACCGGTGGCTCCAAAGACTTGTCACGCGGGTCAACCTTGCCATCCCTAAGCGGAGGGCATTGCTGCCGCAGATTTCTGTTCAACGTAAGCTTCAAAATTCGAAAGCTGGTCAAGACAATTACTTACCAGTGCGGCCAGTGTGTTATATCCCGATTTGCGGGGGGTAAAACTGGCCATTCATTGCCAAGTTCTTATCTCACAAATTTGGCTGGCGCCATGAAAATGTACTAGTAGCACGTTGCGAATTTGGCCACTCTCGAGATGGCGGGCATAGTGCATTGTTCGCGAGTCCCACAACACAAAGTCACCAGGCTCCATCTTGACCTTGATCAATTCTAGTCCGTGGTCCTCGAGCCACTTGGCGTCGTCTTCGGTGAGGTGAAGAGGTTGTTGATGTCCTCTTCCTCTGGCGGCTTGTGTTTGTGGTTTTCTTGCTTGCTTGCGCGTCTCGCGGAAGAACTCGTCGAAAAGCTTGTTCAAGCCTTTTATGAGCATGAACCTGTGGTCCTTTGATCCGTTGGGTGCATAGTTCAAAAGACCTTGGATGAATTGCATTCCAAGTCTTGCAGGGTTTTGGTCGCTCTGCGGCCATGGAGTCCATTTGACGTATTTTTGGCGGGGTAGAGTGATGTTCATTCCATCAAACCAGCAGAGGAGTTCATCGGTGCCCCATAGTTTCAAGAAAACGTCGATGACGCTCTGCTCCCTGTGCAACTTGTCAGCAATGGTACGAGAAGCGACGGTTGATGACGTACGTTCCGGTCTCCCACACAAACTTTTCATGGGTCGAGGGGGAGGCAAAGTACATTCCACCCTTGAAGTTGACGGACAGGTGGTCCTGTGTCTAGGTGCTCCCATAATTGGGATCGAAACCGCGGTTGAACGATTGCAGCCACTCGATCTGCCTTTGGCGATGGTACGCTGCGCGCTCGGGCCTGATTACTTTTTTGATAACGGCGCAACTACCTATGTGAAAGTCATCTTACCAATCTCCATTGACCGTACAGCCGTGGGTGAAGAGGTTGTTTGACTCGACATTGTCCACGTTTGTCGCCCAGGTTGCTTAAAGGTTGAGAAAATTGTCGTTTACGTTGTGTTTGATCATATCATAATGCTGAGTTTGTGATATGCATCGACAACACAACACAACACAAGCCGTTCGGCACATGAATGTATAACGTTCTCCGTTTGAGTCGTGGCGGAAACTTGGGCGTCGCAACTCCGGTAGCGCATACATTTACCACCACGCATTTGCACCCAGAGTTGTCTGCGGAATTACCCACCCCCATCTGGCGCTCTGAGCTATGAGGAACTGCAGCCCATAGAAACCCTCAGTCCAGACGACAGAAAGTTGGTTAGGTAGTTTCCAAAAAATGTTGAGGGCGCAGCATTTGCAAATTATAACCGACTGGTCCGTTTCCTCCATTTGGCCAGCCAAATCACAAGGCCAAGAAGCCAGAGCCACCACCACTACCCATCAAGGTTAAGTCATACGATGCTATTCCCCGTCCAGGTGGCTTACGAGCCAACAGACAAGCCAAAGATTGGCACCAACAACCATCAAGGCTTCCACCCCGGCAAGGCGACATGCTTCCCAAGGGCTGGAACGGCTACGAGGCGCGGCCGTTGGAGAGCAACATCAAAGTGGATCACGGCGCTGAAATTTCGTCCGCAATGGCCGGTATCTGTATGTCGATGTGTGCCGCCCTGCTGACGCCCAGACCAAGGTGCCGGCCATTCTCGGTTAGTCCTGTTGCGGCAAGAAGTACTCGGCGTTGTCGATGCCCCCCATGACGGTGTGGTATTGCTACTTAAAACGTAAAGAACTTAGTGGACTGGATAAACTCGAAAGTTTGGATCCCTGACCCTATTGTCCAAAATAGTACGCCATCGTGAGCATCGATACGCGGCCCACCGGCAACAGCGATGCCCAAATTCCAGTGATGGGCTCCCAAGATGCCGAGGATTGGTATGACTTTTTTGAGGCTATTGTTGCTATGGAATGGTGTAATGGAAGCTGCGACCTTGCTGGAAATTCGGCGCCGTCAATCCCACAATGATTCATGGCGGCGCTTGATCCGCCCTCGCTCAAAGCCATCGCTCCATGGTAAGGCGCTAGAGACCTCTTTAGAGAGAAATTCTACCGCGGAAGAGTCTTTTCCATGAATTACTTTGATCTCACTACCAGGGAAATCATCAAGGGCAACTCGGGCGTCGAGGACTTTGCAGAAATTTACCGCCGCTCCCCGAGTTGAAATGGCCAAAATCAAATGCCCCGCCTTCATCCTCGGCTCAGAAGTTTCGTCATTGCACGCCATGAGCTCCATCAGCGCCTGGCTGGAGATACCGCATGAGAAGAAGTGGATCAAGTGGGGCAGCAAGCAGGAATGTTTTGCGTTCTACTCTGTCCCGCGATCCAATGAGGAGCTGGCCGTGTTCTTCGACCGCTATCTAAGTGGAAGGGAAATGGCTGGGAGAAGACCCTAAAGATGCGGTGGTCTACTTCACGGTTTGGAGATCGACCTGTCATTGAGGACATTACTTTGGATGACTAACCTATGATACCGAGTTCAAGGAATTCTTTCTGGAAATGGCAAGCTGCTGCCAAATTTCTCGACTAAGGGGTCAGTCCAGGAGACCGACTCAGAGAAGTTTGGCAGTATCGCCGAACCTGACTTAACCTTTTCGGAAAGAATGCGCATACTTAGTGTTCCAATGACGATTCTCTGTATATCCTGCAAAGAGAAAGATGAACTTTGCGTCTATGTAATGAATCGCAAGAAATCTCGCAAAGGTAAAACCCTCATGCATCTCAACTTTCCTGTCGAATTAACGCCGGTCAACTGCATTGACTATATTCCCAAAAAGCAATGTGCCAGTCCCAATCTCCATCAGTAACGTGTGGGGATCCTTCGAGCCTCGCACTGGGACATTGACGAGGCTAAGAGCTTCCACCCGCTACTTCCGCTCCATGCCCACGAGAAAGAGATTAAGACTCTGCCTGGCCAGATTTTGAGGCTGGATATTGGCATTTAGAACGTCAGCATCGATTTTTATGCTGGTGAGACTGTCAGTGTTCAGGTAAGCTTCATCCACAACACATTTCTTGGGGTGTGCTGATGTTCCCTCTTACAGTTTGAAGGCCAGTACCCCAGCATTGCCGAGTACAAGTTGTATTCCGCGCCTCTTCCTGAACATTAGAAGAATAAGGGGTTCAATTTGATTCACTCTGGCCCTGAGCGCCTGAGCACCCGAGTTGTGTCATCCTTCCATTTGGTGAAATTACTTCTTCGTAGGATAGGGGGCGACTGCCGACAGATTTTGTGTTGTAGTGGTGAAGTTGTTCAATAGAATGATAACGGGTACCCTGTCTTCCAGTTTTCTCAAATCCCAAGGCTTACCCTTCAAAGTTTCGGTCCACAAAACTTTTTCCGATCCCTAATCCTTTTTTGAATTCGACACATATTGTGGCAACAAACCTCGTTCCATGAGTGGACTCGGCCGAGACCTGCCTGGTTGGGGCGTGGAAAGGCGACCACCCGAATAGGTTAATCACTTTGCGGGTGAGAACCCATCTTCTAGCGGCACACCAATACCTCTACTGTGCACAAATCCACCGCTGCAAAATATATGACGGTTAATACGCTGAACTTGTTTCGCGAAGCCGTATCGAAGTCGATGCGTAGAGATTCACTGCAAAGCTACTCCGGCAAGATGGTATTTATTGTGCCACATATATATTCGAATACCGAACACCTACCTTCGACAATCCAAACTTCACGACCTGCCATCCGTCTCCATCGTCTCATCAAGCAATGACTGCTCGTCAAACATGCTCAAACGCAAGGACGCCAAATACAACCATGTCGAACACCGCGAAGTGGTCAACCAGCTTGGCATGCTGCAAGAGCCGCCCATCTTCGACATTACGGGGATGTTCAAACTTTCTGAAGAGTCAGATACCTATCTGATTCCTGCGCCTAGTGTAGATCTTCGCGGTTTTAATGCCCACAGTGGCGCATTTACTTACAGTCAAGCCTGATGTCAAGCAGATCCCTTGAACATGGACCAAGTGGCAGAAACTGATGTTTGTTGGATTGACTTCAATTTGTACGCGTGTTCAAAGCTTTGGTGGAACTGGTAGACTGAACTCAACAATATTCCCTTCTCTTGGCTTTAGTCTCGTCTCTGGACTTGGAGGGCTCCTCACCTTTTAGATCCCGGCCTACGCGGCAGAGGGAGCCACATCGCTGGTATTACTGCGTTTACGACGTATCCTTCCATGTCTATGGGCGTCGGAAAAAACTGTTCGATGCCTTTGGCGCTCACAGTCGACCGGTCTTCTTCCGGTGTTCCTCGCATCAACCTTTGTCTCGGTCGTGTCTGCTGTTATCTGCGAATTTGCAGACACGTACAAGCGACATGATGGTGCGCACTTAATTCTCGGCCTTGCTGGCGGATAGAGCGAGGCGTTGGCTCCGTTGATGGTTCACAAATGAAAGCTTCCGTCACAGTGGATGGCAAAAGGAATGCCAACTTCGAGGCTTGGAACTAAAAGGGTGCGCGCACCCAGTGATCATTCAAATCACCAAGTCGAGACATGTATGTACAAGGAGTGACGAAGCACTCCTAGATTTTCTTGGAGTTGAGATCCCCTGTGCGGGCCACCCAGCCGTCTACTTTATTATGACACTGACAAATCCAGGAAATCCACTTTCTGCGCCAAGCGCAGTTCCATGTTAATGGTTCAGCCAGCCTCTCGAACCATCCTTAGTGCGATCTCAATATAGTACGCATCCCCTTTTGCTGGCGCAGTCACTCCATGTTACTGGCATATTCGTGGCGCAGGCATCGCAGTCCGTCAGGGGATTATCTCCATATTCTGTCCTTGAGTCGAGGTACTCGCGGCCCTGAGCGGATACAGTGGCGTTCAGTATGCGTCTGGAAATATAGAATAGGCCGACAAGGCGTATTGGACCCCGTTAACCAAGGGGAACCGACCTATGTTTGTCTTTGAGCTCCGGACAGTTCTCTCCAATATGAGGTTTTTTGTTAGCAAGGCGGACTGAATGGAAGCTTGGTACACTTTGAAGGTAAGCGTCTGTTGATCCACTTGACGAGTTATTTGTTCACATCATTGGAAAACTATCATTAGCGATAGAAACCCAAAATTGCTAGCTGATTGTCATGACCGACGCTAAACTTCGCATGCGCTGGACCCTTTCCGTCAAATACAAAGCCCGCATTGCAACACAGCTCCAGCAATGGATTATCGAGTAAGACAACCAGCTTGGCAAGCGCATGCGCGTGATATTTTGCGATGGAGGCGCAGAGTTTTCAACACTTGCGCAGTGTCTGACGCAGAAAGGGCTTCGCACTGATGTTTCTGCAAAGTAAACCCCAGAGCAAAACGGGGCCACAGAAGCAGCGAACAAGGTAATAGTCGGCAAAGCCAGAGCGATACTCATCAACGCAGGCATGGCAGTCTGTTATTGGGAATTCGCAGTTTCCCAAACCGCAAAGAGATTGAGCCTAACAAGCCATGGCCGCACCAGGACCAAGGCCCAGAAAGGGGCTACTTCCGGTGCCTCTAAAGGCTCGCTATTCTCCTTCCCAACAGGCCCTACGATGGGGGACTCATCGTGAGTAAAGGCGGACACTGGCCCAGCGAGCAGTTTCATCGCGAGGTGGCCCGGGAGGAACGTATCCTGGCGTGGACCAATGAGTAGTATGGCTTCACCGACCAGGGCAGGCAGTGGCTCGCAGTCATCTACACCTGCTACATGTCGGCGACTCAAGCGACATAGTAAGACTTGCTGAGGAAGAGGGAGGCATTGTAGGTAAGTCCCAAGGTATAATTCCAGGCCTTTGCCTTACTAATTCCGCCCGGAAAGGCTTGCGTCGGCACGACTCACTGGCCAAACACGAGGCGTGTTGGTAGTAACGTTGCCAAGCGCAAAAGGATTGAAGATCCACACAACAGTCCGCGTCCTTTGAACAGACCCGTCTTAGACGAGCGTGGATTGCAACCCACTGGAATCCCGTGCATCGCGACTTGAGAATCCGAAGTCAGATTATGGGGTGAGAACGAATGCTCCCGGAATGCTTGGTTCAGAAGATTGTCATTATCCAAGTGATATCTGTAGGTCATTTCTATCTTAAATGTAAGTAACGAAGCCATCTTGCATGCCATGCCCCATGAGTAAGGCGTCGAAATTGTGGTAAAGGGACGATTTTGGGTCTTGTGTAATGGTCGGCGTATCGTGCATGTCATCGGCAGGTCTTGCGCGTTTGCGTCCATCACACAACGCCATTTGAACGAGATTTGGGAAGCGGCAGGCTTCACCGCCGATTAGCCATGTCGAACGAGAGTGGAAAGATTTTTCCTTATCGTTTTTGAAGAGAATGTGACTATGCTTGATCACGGAATTAGACAGTTGCACCAAGGAGACACGATACAGACTTGTGACTGAAAGGTTCTCGGAAAAGCGAAAGCCAGGTGGTCCTAAGGTGATCCGATTTCTCCAGATCTTTCCGCACTGCTGTGCAAGTCTAGTCCTTCGCGAGCCAGGTGAGGTGGTGCTGCAACTGATTGCAGACTGCATGATGTTCCGAGAGAATGGAAAATTATCGATGTCTGAGCGGGGAAATCGCACAAGGTATATCACAAGCATCGATGTGGAAAAGCCGGTGCCACCGAGAGATATTGGTGCCACAAACAGTTGATGTGTAATTCGAGGTTGGTGATCGGTTAGGTCCATCATTCACAGTTCAGCGGTCCGGAGGCTTGTTGATAGCCAAAGTCATGGCACATTAAAGACAGCGACAGAGGTCTCTACGTCAAAAGGTTCCTCTCAATTATGAAATTGGAAAGTGACCAAGCTCCTGCAACGCAAAATCAGATAGCATGGGGTTGTCGTTTATGACGGACCGGGATCTCCAGAGTTGCCGCACTAGCGACCCGCTCACCGCCTTGCACGCCGCCAAAAATTTCCGATTTGCCTGATCAAAGCTTCCCTGTCGCGCGGTACACCTTCTCCAAACCTTCGACTAAGACGACCTACCTCGCCAGCTAAGATGTTTGCTGTGCCCGGATGGAACCTCTCCGCACCGCTCAAGAGCGAGTCTGAAACAACCCCCGCGTCCAACGGTGTCAACAACAAAAAGAGAAAAAGGAACGCGAAGAAGAGCGGCGACGGCAACGCCAACGCGGGCGGCAATGTGACGAATGAAAATGTCGCCGACATGTGGGCGCAGGTGGTTGAGGGCATCAAGAAAGGTGGGACAACCGAGTCAGGAATGAAGAGTCAGAAGCAAGAGTTCAAGGCTATGATGAAGGCAGAGCAGCAAAAAAAGCAGGAGCAGGAAAGGCAGGAGAAGAAGAAGAATGGCGACGGCAGGCCCAAGAGCAAGAAGCAGAGGCGGGAGTCGAATGATCAGGCTACCAAGGCTCAGGCTGATCAAGGGTTGGAGAAGAAGAAGGAGGACGCGCCAGCTGCGGCCAAAGAGCAGGCCTCGTTGTCAAAATCAGAGCCGAAGGCAAAGAAGCAGAAGAAGAACAAGCAGTGCAACGCCCAAGAAGACACTACCTCCTCCGCCACCACAGCTTCCGCTGCAATCACGGCACCCTCCCCGCTCCCTCCAGCCAACACCAAGCTCACGCCGCTACAAGCCAAGATGCGCGAGAAACTCATCTCGGCGCGCTTCCGGCACCTGAACCAAACGCTGTACACGACGCCGTCGGCGCACTCACTGCAGCTGATCGAGGAGGACCCGCAAATATTCAACGAGTACCACGCCGGGTTCCGTGCGCAGGTGACGACGTGGCCGGAGAACCCGGTCGACACTTTTGTCGAACTGGTGCGAAAACGCGGCGCCGTGCGCGGTGACAGCCGCAAGAAACCGCACTGGAAAGACAGCAAGGGGAAGAGTAAGGATGGAGAAGGCAGCGATGACGGCGAGGAACAACAACAGCAACAGCAAGAGCAGCAACTCAAACCGCTCCCCCGCGACTTCCGCACACACACGTGCACAATCGCCGACCTAGGCTGCGGCGATGCCAAACTCTCCGCTTCGCTGCAACCGTCGGTACGGAAGCTCAAGCTGGCGATCCACAGCTTCGACCTCGCGGCGCCATCGCCCCTCATCACCAAGGCCGACATCGCCAACCTGCCGCTGGGCAACGGCAGCGTCGACGTGGCCATCTTCTGCCTCGCGCTCATGGGCACAAACTGGCCCGACTTCATCGACGAAGCATACCGCGTGCTGCGCTGGAAGGGCGAGCTGTGGGTCGCCGAGATAAAGTCGCGCTTCGGGCGCGTCGCTTCCTCCTCCTCCAAAGACGGCGGCGGCAGCGGCAAAAAGGTCGTGGACCACAGCGTGGGCAAGCGCCGGAAAAAGGGCGCCCTCGCCGCCAACAGGAAGAAGGATGCCGAAAGGGACGCCGCCCTTGACGACGAGGACCTCGCCATCCAAGTTGACGGTAGCCCGTCCTCGCGCGCCGAAACCGACGTGTCGGCCTTCGTCGCCGCGCTGCGCGCCCGCGGCTTCGTGCTCGACGCCGAGTCCGGCCGCGAGGGCCAGGCGGTCGACCTGCGCAACAAGATGTTTGTGCGCATGCAGTTTGCCAAGGCAGCGCCGCCGACCAAGGGCAAGAACGTGCGCAAGCAGGAGGGGGAGAGAGGAGGAAAGGGTGACGCGGCGATGTGGAAGCCCAAGCAGAAGAAGGCGTTTATCGAAGACAAGGAAGAGGGTGAGGTCGACGAGGCGGGCTTGCTGAAGCCGTGCGTGTATAAGCTGCGGTAGTCTGGCTGCATTTTAACCCGGGCGCTCGGGCATACGGAAGGCTGTGAAGTTTGAGGAGTCTACCCAGAGGGAGTGACGGGGAGCATTCAACCCGCTTCAACAAATCAGGTTCACGGAGCTGTCAGTCTTGGAGCGTACATGCCTTATGCCATGACGCCTCAATCCAGGATAATCAAGTTCAACATGCCTCCGAATCAATCAGAACAGTCCATGTCAAGCAGAAGCAATCTCATCTAGCACACTATCAAAAGAATCGCGATTCAGAGCTGGCTGATGCCAAAAACTAGCCGCCGTCTCAATTCTGGAGAGTCGTGGAATAAACAAGACAGCAAATGGGAAGAAGGAGAAAAAAGCATTCAGAGAGATTTGAGCCGAAGCCCGCCTTGAGCGCCAAGCAATGATCTATACCTCCCACCCGCCCCGTCCATCCATCCACACTGCCAATCATTGGTTCGTCTGTTTTTGGTATTGGTTGCAAAATCACTCTTTCCCCACGTTCATATCAATCTCCCCATCACATCATCTGGAAAAGGATAGCCGCAGCCTGCTCCACGTCGCCATTGCAAGCCTCCAACGCATTGGCGGCCTGCTGTTTGGAGACACCCAACTCGGTGAGGCGCTCGATATCCGCCGCTGCAAACTTGCTGGCCGGGGCCGGCTTGTGTGCTGGTTCTGAGTTCGACGATGGTCCGGCACCTGCTGCGCTGCCGGAACCAGACGGACCAGCGGCCGCCGAAGACGAGGAACCAGCTGGCTTGACGGCTCCAGACTTTGCGCCAACCTCCATGCCGTTCGGTCCCGGGACAGTCGGCTCGTCCTCTTCGGCAAAGGAGTCCGGGATTTCGGATTCGGGGAGAAAGGGCACTTCGATGCCCTCGAAGCAAAGGGCGTTCTTTTCGAGATCGATTTTCGCCTTGTAGCGCTTCAGCATGTCGAGGCCGAAGAGGAGGTCGACGGCTTTGCCTTCCATGACGGTAAAGGCGCACGGCATAACGGCGCCGCCGATTCTGATTTCTGTGTGGTGGACTCGTCCGAGGATTTTGGCCGTGCCAACGCCGCGCGCTATTCCCGAGAAGCGCTTGTCAATCAGGCGCATGATGTTGCAGGCCTCGGCGCATCCAGGTGACATGATGGTTGCTTGCGCGCCAGAGTCAACGAGCGCCTTGATGCGGTGGCCGTTGATTTCGCAGTTTATGTAGAGCATGCTAACGCGACCAAACACTGGGAATAACATGTTAGCCGACTGTTGTCCACCAAAGCTGCAATCTTATAGAAAGGGAAAACCCAACAAAGTGGGCGGCGTGAAACGACCATGATGCAATGCCCTTTTCAGGCATTCCTGGAGAAAGCAACCGTGTTTGGCTCCCCCAAAACGGCTCGGGGAAGACGCAAAGATATGCACGTCTCCCATTCGGGCATCACGACCTTGCTGGTCCAGGTTTACGTTGAAGTTTGTGCGTGAACACGGTCCGATTTGTCAATCCGGTAGAGCGTTGCGCGAGGGGCAGAAGCTAGCACTTTTCTTGCAACCTTGGACCCTCGGCACCAGGTTTGATTGCTTACGCTGGGGCAAATTGTGCAAGGAAGTGCAAACCAAGGTGCTCAAAGTCTCGTGGATGGCTAGACCGGTGACCCCTTCTTTTCTGCGACACAAAAACGTTGGGGCCAAGACACACGAAATAGGAAATCAAATAATGGTCGTGATATTGACGAACATGGAAGCAATGGAATGTCGACTTGCCTTCTGGGATGTGCTCGTACGCATGTTGCAGGTTCTCTATGACGCGCTCCTGGCGAATAATCTCCTCAATCTTGGCCTGAGCCTCAATGTCGAACGGATCGGCGTTGAGCAGCTCCAACTGCCTCTGGTGTTCTCGCTGCTGCTGTTGTTCGTCGCGGCGTGCATTCATCCACTCCTCCCTCCAGCGATTCGGATCGTTTATGGCGGCCGCCAGCTGAGGGTTCCCCTCTTGTATTTGCCTCAGGGCATTTGGCTCGCCCAGAATGCGCAAGCGCACGGTTTCAATCTCGTCGGCAACGTTGCGTGGCATGCCGGCGCCCTGTGCCTGTGGAGTGGCGGTCCTAGGCTGGGACTGAGCAGCACGCTGAGGGCGCCTTATGAACATGGCCAACATATCGCCGTCATTGAGGCCGGCTTCCTCGAGTGTCTTGGAGTCGCCAGTCAGGATGGAGCCGTTGAGGTAAAACTGCTGGGCCTCGACGGGGAACTGTGTCTCGGACTGGACAAAGCTCTTGAGGTCTAGAATGGTCAGGCCGGGAGGCAGGTCGAGAGTCAGGATGTTTTGGTCAGCGGGGTCGTCTGGCGCAGTAATTGATATGGTTATACGCGGCCTATTGCACGAGGAGAGTTAGCAAGAAGGGTTGCACAGGAACAGAGCATGGTGGTGAGGTGGGAGTGGACTTACATCACTGACTCCTTGCCTGGTATGCAGGCGGAGCTCGAAGAGGATAGATGAGGGTGGTACACGGGAGGAGAAAGTGTCTACAGTTCCAAAGGGCCGTGTAGCAGTGCGCAGGCGAGAGTTTTGGGAATGTTTGGATGCAACGGTCTCGGGCGGCGGGAGATGGAAGGCGTGGTGAGGTGAGGTGATGGGAGGGGAGGGAGCGGCGGGAGGACGGCGGAGGAGAGAGAGGAACGGCAATGGCGAGGAGGCGAGGAGGCGAGGAGGCGAGGGGATGGGCAACGCAGGACGGATGGTGTTCAGGATGATGGTTGACAAGGCGAGAATGAAAGGACGCGGAGGGAGATGGAGCGGACGCGCAGTGCGGGTCGTGATGGATGGTGGTCAGGGCGGCGGAGGGAGGCCGGGGACTACGCCTGGCGGCGAGGCTAGGGAGCTAATCGCCAGCGCGGCGGCGGGGCAAAGCGAAGGCTGCGACGGCCACGACAGCAGCGAGCGTGCAGTTTGCAGTTTGCAGTTTGCAGTTGCAGGCTGCAAGAGATGGTGTGTGTGCTGGAGGAAGAGAAGCGGCAGTCAATCAATTCCTCCCATGCGCCGTGGTAGAGAGCACGGCAGCTATAGTGCGGGCTGTGGGTGTGATCTCATCGCTGCTCCTCCAGCGCCCGCAGCACTCGCAGTGGTGCAGCATCCCACCAAGACAGGCAGCCCCGCTACCGCTGCCGCTCCAACAACTCACAACTCACAACTCACAACTCCAACTCCAACTCACAACTCCAACACCTCCGACATCTCCAACCTCCACGCGCTTCCGTTTCTCGTCATCATCTCCAGAATCCCGCTGCCCGTCTCACCACGTCCGCCTCCGCCTGCCTGTCTGCCTGCACCTATCCGCCCGCATTCCCACGCCCTGATTGCCGCTCGCCGACCACCGGCCTCCTCTTCGCTCACCGTCATCGTCATCGTCATCGTCATCGTCATCGTCCCCGTCATCGTCATCGTCCCCGTCCCAGTCATGCCCCGCGACCTGGAAGAAGAACGCCGCCAGACCCTGGCCGGTATGCCACCCCTCGTCAACTCGCCCCCTTTGCTGGACCGCGCAGATGCTCTCGACGAGCACCACCACGGCTGCGATCAAAGTGACCTGCATCCCATTACCGGCACTCTCAATCTCTCGTACCTCGATTCGTGCGTCACTTTGGAGAATGCGACGTTTCCTCCAAATGAGCGAGGGGATGAAGCAAAGGTACGTCGCTCGTCTGCTCTCCCCTGAACTCCTCCTGTTTTCTCCAGGCGTGTTTCTTTCATTTCGTTCTCCCGCTCTCCGTTTCCGGTTCCGTCGCCTTTTTCACAACATCACATGGCGAGCACCCCCTAACACCACCACCGCCCAGTTCCTCTACCGCCTGACAGTCTGCGGCGAGCTGTGCATGGGGCTCTTCACGTCATCCACTACTCCCGACTCAAACGTCCCCACGACGAGCACCGCGCACATTGTCGAGTCAGCCAGCCCGGAGCGCAAGGAAATCCTGCTCGCCCAGATCGTGGCCACCAAGACGCGCAACGAGCTGGTCAGCGACGACGACATGGAGGTGCCCTCCGACTGGCGCGAGAAGCCGCACGACCCCAGCCGCTCCAAAGGCCACCAGGAGGACGGCCGCACCGTCGCCATCCACTCGCTGGCCGTGCTGCCCGAGTACCAGAGACGCGGCCTTGGCCGCACCATCTTGCGCGCCTACATCCAGCGCATCCAGAATTCCGGCGTCGCTGATCGCATTTCCATCATTACCCACGATGCCCTCGTGCCCTTCTACGAAGATGCCGGCTTCGCCAACCGCGGCCCCAGCAAGAACCAGCACGGCGGCGTCCAGTGGGTTGACATGGTCCTCGAGTTTCCCACCAGCAGCGGTCTCTCCAAGCCGCTCAACCATGACGACTAAGATGATATTTTACAGCCTTGAAAATCTGCTTTCCTGCCCTTCCCTGCTGTCTGATTCGGGATCTATTTTGCCACGTGACGATAAAGAGCAACGTGTAGGTATCCATGGTCCAACTCTGTCATTAGCATCGGCGCAACGGATCGCTTCTAGTCATGCTGAATCTCGGGACGTGGCATATTGGCCGTGCGCACCTGTCTGACTTTTCAAAACGACGCGGATGCCCTCTGGCAACGAACAAAATCCCATGTCCATGACACTACGACAGCTCTTCTGGCTAGCCGTTTCATGTCTTTGATGATCGAAGCAAGTTGTGCGGCGTACGGGAAAATCTTTCCGGCTCAAACTTTATACATCCAGCCATTAGTCTGAGCCTTTTGCTACTTGTTTTGGATGAAATAGAAAACCCATGCTTCGCTGCATGCCACCAGTGTCCCCGTCGGTGATTTCTGGTTCAAAGCAAAGAAACTCAAGAAAGAGTGAAGTACAAAAGGCTTGCCGCATTCCGCCGGGACCAAGATCCAATCGCCCATGGCGCTCGACTCTCCGACTCCTGGGCCTGTGTGGAAATATACGCAAGAAACGTCCATGTTGCGCCTTTCTTGCCTTTGGCTTTCGTGCCTTTGACTGGCGACCGACTGATTAAACGTCCCTGCCGCTCGTCTCGTTCCTCTTGTCGAGCACGCGCCCTAGACCGTAGAGCGTATGCCAGCGCAGCATCTTGAGTGCTTCATATATACACTCAATCGCATATGACTTTGCCATCTCGCGCTCGTCGGGAGACATGTCTTCCTACGACGGGGTGGCCAACTCATGCCAGATGCTGGCATCATGATCCGGAATGTCTATCGTTTCGAGGAGGCCCTGCTCTACCGCATACAAGCTCATCCCGAAATGGCCGCCCAGATGAGTGACGAGCAGCGAGTCGTCCACATCAGGGCTCGAACGCGAGCGAGCAATCTTGTAAGATATGATGCGGTCGTTGGGGAGAATTTGGTTCACCTGGAGACCTTGCACGTCAGCGTCGAGGCTTATTCTTTGCGTGCAGACCATCTAGGCGACGAGTCACTGACGCGCAAAAACGGCTCTTCGACGACTTGGAAGCTGGCTTGGGCCCGCAGTTGGTTGGCCCCCAGCGTGTTTGATGGCCTTGATACTCCACCTGCGACGCCTTGTCCATCTGCACCCGCCGCCGCAGCCGCCGCCGCCTCCGCCCCGTCGTTGCCTGTCGAGTTTTGCGGCGTCATTTCCACCGCGTCGGCCGAGCTGCCCGACACGGACATGGTGTCGGCCCAGTCTTGTGTCACCTGGTCGCCGTCCGTGTCCGCCATGGTGTCTCTGGGATATGGAGAGGTGCAAGCGTGAGGAGAGACGAGCTGGAGTCGATGTCAGGTTGCGTCTTGTAGCTGCTTGCGTCTGAGGACTCACACCTCGGCAGGCTCTGACTTGAGTTTTCCTTCCTTTTTCCTTCTTCTTCTTCTTCTTCTTCTTCTTCTTCTTCTTCTTCTTCTTCTTTCTTGGCTGTGATGCTGGGATTCACGACTGAAAGGGAGGTGCAATGTAAGCGAAGGGTGAGATGTTGGCGTTGGTAAAAGATACGATGTGGTTGGAAGTTGTAGAGTAGATGTCTGCCCAGGCTACAATGCTCACCAGGCTGGCTGTCCGCATCGCGACTGCCTATGGGGCTCGCGCCTACCATATGGGTAGGTGGGCAGGAGCCCCTCACCTCGAGAATCCGTCCACGCTCTTCACCCTCTTGTCCTTTTGTCTCCCCCATCATCTCTCCCGGCACTCGCTCCTCGTTAGCCCTCATCCTCACTCGCTGTCTGGCCCTTCTCTATACCGAATATTCGCCCCTCAAACTCACCCGCACCAAAACTCCATCGCGATGGCGAATTCAGAGGATGATAGGTCGGTCGTTTTCGTAGGCGTGGCCGCCGGTGAACCGTTTTATCGACCAAAACCTCAAGCTCCCAAGAGTGATGGCACTCCAACGCAGATGACTGTGGAGGACCGCTCCCGCCAAATAGGGAACACCTTCAAGGAGGCATCAGTGCCGGCTGCTCGACGCCCTCTCATGTTCCCCAGCAGCCCCTGGTCTGCCGACCAGTACTTCCGGTGGCTCTTGAAAGCCAAAAGCTTCCGACTGAGCCGGATAATACTCGCCGTAGCATCGCAACCAACACTGTCCCGCTATCACCACCGCTTGATAGCCGCCGAAAAGGAGCGACGGCCCACCAATCGACAGGATCATTTCTGTTGTGCTCTTTAATTTGGTCGCTGTCATGATTAGGCAGGTACTAGAGCAGATCGGACGCCAAGGCAGAGAGGGTCGTGGCGATGGAACTAAGAGGTGGCGCTGTGAATTCATCGAAGCCAGACTCAAACATCTAGCCAGCGGCCTCGGGAACTTGCCTTACCTGCACGCGAGGTACGAGCTTCAGGTATTGTTTGGTCGTCAGCTCCTAATAGATAAAACCGGGGAATAGGCTTGAACAGAAGACATGCGGCACAAAGCTCCCGCTGTGCGATTCTAGATAGGCGAACAATAATTTGAGCGTGCAACTCAAGCAGAAAACTTTGGGACCGGGGAAATTCTAGCAACTTGAGCGCGCTAAGGTCGACCGCACTGCGCATTGTTCAAGTACGTCGCTGCTATGCTTTACTACAAACGGACACCTAAAGATTGTGAGTCTTCACTTGAGGATGAGGCTGTTTGTGGGAGTCGGTCAGGTTTTAAAGATTTACTCGGTGCGAGTGGCGCGCAATTTGAATAGACTGAATGATCATTAATCCATTTTTACTGCTTTGCCGGGTCTGCATCGTCAATTTCAATTACGCATCCTGTTGGCGACCCATCTTTTCAACACAAACTCCCGGACCTTGAAGCTCTTCAGAAGCGCTCCAACATTACACTCACTTTCCACGCCATTCTCAAGCGGCGGTGGAACGTCGACGTAGACTAGAACCAGCGTCTTAAGCACATTGCTTTGGACGCGGCTGACGCAATAGAGCCACCACCAAGGGTTCTGGTCAGGTTTCCCCTTATCGTCCCAGTAGGGATGCGAGTACGAGGGAATGATTTGGACAGCAAACTCGGCATGCGAAAAGACCGGACCACGGTTGTAGATCATGAAGTCGACGGAAAACTTGACGCCGTCTCTGACCACCCAGCCACGGGACCTGAAATGGTGGTACACGACGTACTTGAGAAGGAACGAGTCATCAGGGCGCAGGACTGCGGTGTCTGCGGGAGGGAAATGGGAAAGCGAGCGGCAGAGACGAAAAAAGTCCTGCGTGTTCACGCTCTCGTTGGTCTTGGGGTCCACAATGTCCAGAACACCAAGTCCGTACGAAAGGAAAAAGGCCTCCTCTAAGGCCAGCTGGAGGTGCTCTTCGTTCTTCAAGGAGTCCTCAGCAGGGGGTTGCGAAACCTCACGTGAGTCGTCAAATCTTGTTAGATTTGACGCATCATCCACAGCGGTTGAGGACGAAGTCGCTTCTGGGAGAGAATTTACTCCATTTACGGTACCAGACGCGCCAGTAGTAATAAGGGAAGAGGTGGAGTTGGGTAGCGCAGCAGTCGCGTCGACTGCCGGCTCATCCACAAGCTTGCCCTCCTTGCGGAGCTGTTCCTCGATGGCCTCCCTCTCTTTTCTGGCCCTCTCATTCTTGAAGTCTCTCCTCTCTTGTCGCCGCTTCTGGGTATAGTCCTCCGCAAGAAGCTGTCCCGAAAGACCACGCCGATTCTTCTCGCGATCCAACCAGGTGGGCTCACTGCGACTCAAACTGCCTTTTCCGAAGAAGCCCTGCTCCCATAGCGCGCGCACACTTGTCCAATCTGTGACGTGAACGGATCGGGTGTCGTATGAGAGGTAGGCAATATGGCGTTTTAGTGGGTGGGAGGGTGGCGGGAAGAAGTATTGGGAGACCATGAGGTAGGTGATACGCAGCAGAGACAGCGGGTTGTGAGGCACGAACGCCGGGAGAGGGTATACTACGATTGGTAGTGGTCGTTCATGGATCTGGGCATAGTTTGGCCTCTTTGGACGTTTGGGAGCTGCCGATTTTGAGACTGGTTTGGAACTTATGGGTTGCGAATCTTGTCCATTGGAATCTCCAGCTACATGGCCATCTACCTCTCCCTGGGCTGAAGGGGCTGACAAGCCGTTGGCCGGGGCCTTATTGCCTATTGTTGCCGGTACTTCGTCGCCCATTGTGAGAGTCGCGTGGTCGCAGAACTCGGCAGCTACCTTGACAGCAAAAGTCAGCAGAATTCGCGGGGATGACGCGCAAAAGTGAGATGATTTGGTTAACAGTCAGATACCGTTGTAGTCTAATACAAGAAGACCATCATTAGAGGCAGCAAAAGTCAGTGCACCTCCTGTGGTTTAAGAAAAAGTTGTCATCATGCAGAATGCCGGGTGGGAAAGACGAAACGACGTGTCGTACATACCAGCTTTAACGTCAAGGAGAGCTGACCGGATGAAGCTACGGGTTCACCGTGTGAGTATCAATTTGTCGTCGCACAGGACGAGCAAAAGGACAGAGTTATCACATGTTGCTGTGGTTAGAAAAATGTTGGGATGAAGTTTGCGGCCGGAGAAAAATGGCCGTTTCGATGTGGCCGCCGACATTCTGCCGTGCGGCTAGCCAGACTGGGTGTTGTAATTTGGCAACGACGGATGTCTTTTTCATTGGAGGCTACAGGGGCTGACTATGTACGCCGGGGTCGGGTACAGCTATCCGAGACTCGGCCAACGAAATGCCGAGCCTGGGCCGATCGTGTGTCCGACCTTGTCTAGAATGCTCTCCGAGCGTGACAAAGACATGGTGATTACCCACTAAGCGTTCAAGAGCCTTTCGACTCGCCGGGCTGGCTGTGTGGGCATGCATCCAAGTTAGCCAGCCTCGCGATACCTTCCCAATTGGGGGGGGGGCAAATTAACCAACCCCCGAAACAGTCGATTGGGGGGCTGCGAATCAACCAGCCCCGTGGGATACGAGACGTTGGGGAGGGATGGGAAACAGGACGTAATAGTTGGGTCGGGAAGTTTCGAGCTATGAGGACACCGATCCTGCAAAGCATTTCTGTCAATCGAGCATTGTCAAAAGGGACAAGGGCCAGGGTAGTTTCGTTGAGGGGTCAGGGGTATAGGTATGCAGAGAACAAGAAGAAAATGGAGACGCGAATCCTAACAAGACCGAAAATAGCAAATCATGCTCCCTGTCAACGAAACCCTCACGGAAAACCCCTCTCGAGTGCTCCAGTTTGTATGCAAGCTGTTGGGTCTTCCTCTTTCCGCTTCTCATCGCAATAGTCGGCGTGGTGCATTTCCGGCTGTGCTTCAAATAACCTTTCAACCCCTGAAGAGTGATCGACGCCTCTCTGGACCCTTCCCTCAAATCGCATAGGTGTGATCTCACCGATGGAAATCTCGCAAAGGTCGGGATGCGAGGGAACCGAAGGAGTCGCGAGGTTCGGGACGAGTTGATGGTGCGGGGCGCCTCCGCTCGAGTATTGAATCTTTCAGAGTGACTGGCTAGTCAGGCCATATATGACCTCCATCACCACTTTCTGGTTTGATGTGGTAGGTAGGATGCTGTCGGTGACGGCAATTTTTCAGTCCTCGACCCGCTCTGCTTCGGCCGCGCGCATTTTGGGGTTTTTGCCCCTCTTCCAGGCCCCGTCGAGCAGTTCCTTCTCTTGAGCCTGCAGCGAAAAGATTCGATGCTCCAATTCCTTAACTTTGCTCTCATCGTTCTCCTCCTGTACGCTTGCCATGTTCTTCTGCAGGAACCTTCGTTCGCGCGTAATTTTCTCAAAGACGCTGTATTCCTCGGCAGAGCCGAAGCACAAGCCGTAGCCGTCGCAGTAGCAGCTATGCTTCGCCGGACAGTATTGAGCCTCCCTCATGAAGATGTACTGCCAGATGTATTCAAAGATCCGGCCAGAGTTGGAGTCATTAAGTTGCGTCTCTATCAGCCACTTCCGAAGGTGGATGTACTGTTCCAGTGAGGTCTCGACGATACGCTCACCGCTCACCGCAAACTGCGCGCAGCAGGGCGCGGCGAGGGCTGAAGGTGTTTTGTGTCCAGGGAAGAGTTCGCGCCAGACGTGGGTCGTAAAGGCCATTTCGCCGGCCTTTTTGGTTTGTTGGGCGTCAACGTATGGCCGATCGAGGTGGATCCAGTCAGGGCATCCAGGCTCATGATGACACCGTGTATTCATGTAGCCAAATCTTGCTACGCGAGCCAGGTTCAGGCGCTTAATGACCTCGACAGAATCTCCACCGCCCAATAGAGGGTTGTTATGCCAGGCGTGACGTTCGGGGTGGAAGAAGAAGACTATATCCGGTAACGAGTAGTAGTGGTCAATGATGTAGGTGAGGTACACCATAGCTTCGTGGCCTTTGTTCACAGGGACGGTCAGTTCACCCTCCCTCGGATGGTCGATGACATAGATGGCGGTTGGCATGTCCGGCAGCTCTTGCTTGATCCATGAGATATCCTCCCTCTTGAGGTGACCGACGACTAGAGTTTTACTATACTTGTAGCCTGCGGGCTTGGGAGGGAACTCGGAGAAAGGTATCGGCCGGGTAGAGTTCTTGTGCGTGGTGCCCACAATGATGTGCGGACTCGAATCTTCTTTTCCCAAGAAGACAGAAGAGCGTTTAACCGAAACGTAAGAATAAATGAGAAGACACTGAAAAGCGACAACGATGATATGAAGAATCACACTGCGAGGCTGACGACCCAAGCACAGCATCTCGAGACCATGCTCAGTAACGTGCAACAATAGAAGAGACAGTGGGAGGACACAAACTTTATCGTTGTTGACAGTACTATCACTCCCTGCCTAGCAACAGCGGAACACCGAAAGAATGAAAAAATAAAAGTTTTTGCCAAAATTACCCTTTCGGGGCAACTGGTTGGCCAGGCTGGGTAGTCCGAGGTTCGGGATGTAGTACGAGGTTCGGGATGTAGTACGAGGTTCGGAAAAGAAAGTTATAACATGGGGGTCGCTCATCAACCTTGCGTATGAAGGGAAAAATTGGTGTCTCGGCGCGGCACCAGCCTCCATAGACGAGCTCTGTTGCCGCTAGAAGTTAACGTGGAGCGACCTGGTGTGGGGAGCTGTCACGTCCTCCGGGCTATCTTAAACTACAACGAGATAGGTCTTGGTTCCACGAGAAGCCAAAGCGTGCACAACCTCTTACTCGTGCCTTGAAGCTCTGTCCTGATCACCACTCCAATATAAAGTCCCCCGCCATTGACTATCCTAAGGTGACCGGATTGCTTTGCGGACCGCGTGGCTGATAGGATTGAGGTTGCCCAACAGCCTCGTGTTATGTTCATATGAGAGTCAGTCGGTCTTTTCGAAGAGGTGAATGATTTTCTTTGTGGATCGTCAGAAGGAACGAGGGAGGTGTCGCGAGGGAGGTGTCGCTTTGCGCTATGGGCGCAGATGGAGGCGCAAGAGAAAGTTGGTTGGTTTATGGGATACGAAACGCAAAGACAAAAATATTATTGGATCTGATCATATTCGTTGTCTGCGTCTGCTTCTGTTTGAATTCTGCCTGACCCGGACAAATCCTTTTTCTGCTGTGTTCGGCGGCGGGTGATCGATGAGGAGGGTGGCGAACAAGGCTTCTACTTATTGTAGGCGCGGTGGTACGCCACGCCCCGTTTGAGTTAGTGTATTCTGCTGGCCAATATATGGTGCAATTTCCACCAGACAATTTCCACAAGATATACTTCACCATCCACTTGACAAGCAAATTCTGCCTGGGCTGTGGGACAGCACACTTTTACACCTCGGCGCCACCGAACAGCTTTGGTCTAAGCTTGTTGATCAGTTGTGCAATGCTAAATAAGCACTTTAGTCCCATGCTAAAACGGACGTTCAGTTATCAATCACTACTTCCCCTCAAAGGACTACTCGGAATGCTGTTCTTTGAAGGTGACACCTGCAAAAGAATGCGCCTACGGCATTTCTAACGCCGGCCGACAAGCTCAATTACCTGATGAGGAAATTCAAGTAAGAATAGAGCAAAAATAACATAGCTAGGGCTATGAGCTTTTGGGCCAAGAAAACACGAACCAGAGTGATGGCAATATTTGTGTCGGGCTAGGATGCAGGATGGGTTGGGTGAACAGGTTGTAAACACGGGCTGCGGTCGACGAAATTGGACTCTGCACCTCCACGTGGTGTCGGCTGGAAACAGGACTTGTCCTGGCCAACGCAGAGACATCCCGACCGATACCATACGCTTTGGCAACGTATGCCCGTTCCTTCTGGAGGTCTGCAAGATTGGGGCCCTTGCCACCTTACAAGGAGACGACGGATACTCGCGGTCGA
>JAIFKG010001545.1:0-25822 GCA_020351975.1 Phyllosticta ampelicida
CCGTTGTAAACGAGGTGGTCATAACCGAGATTGGTCTGCTTCCGGGCAATTGGTATATAGCGCTGGACATGCGCAACGCTCAGATTGCTCAATGGTAAAATTTACATGTCGCATAGACGCTTTGCGTAACTTTGCGCAGTATGTACTCTAAAGGGTGTAGACAATATTCACGCTGAAAACAAAAAGTAGATCCTCCCCCTCAGTACTGAGAGTCGAACACTCGCACGGCTAGTCGACAGCGCCTGGATTCGCCTAGAGGATCGCCGCTTCGAGATACGGATCAGCCGACGTCATCGCGCCCGAGGGGTAAAGGATTGACCCCGGCCAACTCTCCTGACATTTTCCTTTCACCACATTACCGCCGCCATGGAGTACGACACAAAGACACGTGAGTAAAAGATGGAAATTGCGTTTCACCGCTAATGCCAAGTAGCGCCCTACAAAACTGATGACAAGACTTCGTTTGCCTACATTTCGGCCAAGGACCGGTGGCCCGTCATCATCGTCCGTCCACCTCGTCCACTGACAGCATCAGGGGGCTGACCTTCACAGACCCAAGGCATTGACGATGTACACCGCGGCATTATTTTGTCCGACGACGCTCAGACGCAAAGGCAGGGCAAGCAGATTGTCGAAGGCCTAGCGAAGCTCAAGTACGAGCTGCAACATGACCGCCAACTGACGCCGCTCGAGGACGACGGTGAGCCTGACATTGCTGGATACAACAAGGAGCTGGAGCAGCTGGGAAATCCTGATTGGTTCAATGTCCCGTGGCTGTACTCCGAGTGCTACTTGTATAGGTAAAATGGATGCATTTAAGCCGTACGGGACAGCGTGTTGACCTCTGCAGATAGGCGCATCAGCACTCTGTTCAAGCGTCAGTCAAAATGGACCAATTACGATATTTTCGCGCGCCAAAAGATTTCGACCTTTAAATCGTCGCGCCCGGCCGTCGTCGAACTCGCCGCCAAGTACAAGGAACTCGTTGGGCAGATCGAGTCGGGTAAATCGGCACAGCAAACGGCCAAGGAAAGAGAGGCCGCTGACAAGATTTTATTTATGGAAATGTGCGAGATTTGCCTCTGGGGCAACGCGACGGATCTGTCACTCCTGACCAACCTCTCATACGAAGACATCCAGAAGTTGCAGGGCTCCGAGGCGCGCAAGGCATCCGAGAAGAATATTCTCGTCAACGACCTCGAGGCTGCGTATGCAACTCTGCTGGTTGCTAAAAAGGCTGGCAAGGCCGAGCGCCGTGTCGACATTGTTCTCGACAACGCTGGCTTTGAGCTTTTTGTCGACCTCATTCTCGCTGCATACCTGTTGTCCGCGGGACTAGCGACCAACGTTGTGCTACACCCCAAGGACATCCCATGGTTTGTGTCAGATGTGATTCCTGCCGACTTTGCTGCACTACTCAGCGCGCTGGCCGACCCTCAAGCCTTCTACACTAGCCTCTCGGACGACGATAAGCACGCGGAGCGCGCCCCGACGCCTCTGTCGGACAAGGAGACCGACGAGCTCACCTTCTTGTTCCAGCGCTGGAGCGGGTTCCACGTCGAAGGCCAGCTCACCATCCGCCCCAACCGCTTCTGGACTGAGGGCGGTAGCTACTGGCGGCTGCCTGCTACAGCTCCTGAGCTCCACAACAACCTCAAAGAAAGCGAGCTCGTTATCTTCAAGGGCGACCTGAACTACCGCAAGCTGACGGGCGACGCGAAGTGGGATCCGACGACGCCTTTTACGATAGCCATTGGCCCGCTCGGACCTGGCAGCGGCCTTCGTGTGCTGGCGCTGCGGACGTGCAAGGCTGACGTTGTTGTTGGACTGCCGCAAGGCCGCGATGAGGAGCTTCGCAACATGGAAGGCGGCGGCGGCGACAGTGGGTGCAGGAAGTGGGCGTGGAGCGGCAAGTGGGCCGTTGTGGAGTTTTCTGACGGCAAGGCCTAGCCTGCGAGAGGCAGGGCCTTTTGATTGACTGGGGAGCTAGACAGCCATATCTGCTAGAAGGTATCGACAAGACATAGGTTTGGACTTAGGAAAGCGAGTCACCAGGGATAGACGCCTTTTTGTAGTCTGCTACTAACTTTCGATGCTATCGATAGAGTGCCACCTGAGGCGAAGAAGGAGAGAGATGACTGGCAAATGAAAGCGAGTAAATTTTCCTCTCAAAAGAACTTGGTATCAAGCCAGCCAGCCACCCCATGCATGCATGAGTTGTTCATTTGGTCGCCAGCGCCAGTAGCGCCAGATCAAGACCAGTATGTACAGTAAACAACACACGATACGACCAAAGGATAGAGACACCGCTGAGGCCAAAAAAAAAAAAAAGGGAATCAACCGTTCACGAAGAAATCCCGCGTTCGCCCCAATCGCCCCACCCTGACCGACCGATCCGTCCGTCCGCCTGTCCACCTTCCATCTCTAATGCAAATTCGCCGCCACCCCGCCACCGCCGTCTATGAAAGGAAAAGGGTATGATGATATGAGCAGTAGGGACTGTTATAGAATGGAGACAACGCATAAAAAGGTAACATGGAAGGGGAGAAATGGAGAGGAAATGCAAAGTAAAAAGTAGCGGAAATGAGAGAGAGATAGGGAGAGGAATCCAGAGAAGTTTGAAGAGGGCGCTACGAAATGGAGGAAAATAGAAAGAGAATGGAAAGGAAGACTGAAAGGGAAAAGGAAAAGATCGTATGAGGAGAGCCAGTTGCGTTGTATTCTTGTCTGGGTCTGAGCGAGTAAGGAAGGTGCCTCGTACTTGGCAGGGAGACCTCTTCTCGTCTCGTTTCGTCTCGTCTTGATCGCTTGTCCTGTCTTTCTCTTCAATTCATCTCAAAAAAAGCTCAAAGTCTTCCATCACATGCGCAACCAGGACCTTCGCTTCCCAAGCCCACCCGTCTCTTCTTTCGCCTTTCCAGGACCGGGCGGCCTTCAACGAGTCGCCTTGGGCGGAGGAGGGAACAAACTCAGCGTGTACGTCTTGCTTGTTACGCTCGACTTCCTGCCGCTAGCAGTACTGCTGCTATGAGACGATGCCGCCATACCTGCCCGTCCCGCGCCAAGGCTCGACACGCGCGAGTGCTGCGCTCGAGCACCGGCCTGCGCAAGCAGCCTAGCGGAATCACCGTCGGCCGACATTGTTCGCTCGTGCTGCAGCTGTCGTTGATGCAGCGACATGCTGCTGCTCTTCTGCGGCATATGGTGCAGCGTGTGGCGGGGGTTGGGAGGAGGATGGGCCTGCTGCTTGGGATGGCGGAACGACGATGAGCGCGAAGGTGGCAGCGAGCGCGACGACTGGCCAGGGGGCGCCGGGACGGGTTTGGCAGGGGGTGGTGTGGGTGCGAGCAGCGAAGTGGGCCGTGAGAGTGACGATTGTCGGCGCGAAGATGAGCGCGAAGCTGAAACTGGTCGTGCATGGTGTCGGTGGCGCAGCGAGCTGTCGTCGTCGTCGGCGTCGTCGTCTTCGGCCGCGCACTCGTTTTCGTTTTCGTTCTCTCCGTCCGAGTTGGCAAAAAATTTACATTTTCTAACGGCATGCTCCTGCGCCTGTCCATCCTCTTCACACGCAAAAGGCGCAAGGTCCTTGGAGAGGCGATCCACGTTGAGCTCAATGGTACGGCGCACGCGCCTGCTGTGCACAAGCTCGGGCACGGAGCCAATAGAGCTGCGGCTACGGCGCGGCGGGCTGGTCAGCGAAATGGACGCGCTGCGCAAGCTGCTGTCGTAAGAGCTGCCCATGCTGTAGCGCGACGGCCCGCTGCGTGATGACTCGGCAATCGACAGAGTATTGGCTGAGCGCCGGTTGGAGTTGTTCAGGAGGGGGTAGTGGCGGTCCGAGGCCGAGTCGTCGTCCGGACCGCCACGCTGCGCGTAAGAGTCGAGCATTTCGTCAAGCATACTCTCTTTCGAGGCTTGCTCTTTGAGCTCGTGCGGGACCAAAAGGTTCGGGTTGTAGTGTCCCTGGCGGTCAGAGGCGGGAGTCGACGTGTTCTTGCGGGCGCTATTGGTGCTGGCGGCATAGGTAGAAGCCGCGTACGAATCAACAGGCGTAAGGAGGCTGTTGGTCGAGGCGGAGATGGTCGATGGATAATCGAGATCCGGGATCGAGGTGGTGCTGGGGACCACCAGAGAAGGGCGGAAATTGCCCAGGGATTGAATCGTTTCCCCGGTGTCTTCCTCGGGCTCCTCCGCCACAGTCGATGTGGTGCGGCGATGTTGGAAGCTGGGCTCCATGGGGGTGAACGCACGTGCGCTGGCCGGTCCATTGGACATACGCTCCCAGTCAAAGTTGCAATCGGCATCGGCGCCGACGTCGTAACAAAAGTCAATGTCGTCCTCCCAAGTGTTATTGTCCAATGATTTGAAAAATGTTGAGCGTCTTCTAATTGAACTTGCGCGTTGCAGTGCCGGGCTAGCCCGTGGACCAGGAGACTTTTGCGCAGGATGGAATGGCGCGCCAAGGGTATCTGACATTTGCGAGAGCGGTTGGGGGCGAGCTCCGTACGTCTTGGCAGAGATACGCGACTGGGAGAACGACTTGAGCTGTTCATGAGGGCCCAGAGTCTCGGCGCGTAGCGGCAAGTCCGAAGGAAGCTGCAGAGACCCGTCGTCCTCTAGTTGGTGCGTCGGCGACAGGTCGGGCGACGGCGAGTTGAGCACGGATTTTTCGTGTGGGCGGCGGGCAAAATAGCCATCCTCCTCCTCGGCAATGTGCTCCAAATCCGTTCCCCAATTGGGGGACGCAACCGGAATAGCCGTGTTGTCCGGAGTCGTGAAGGCGTGCGGACCGTGCGGCTGCTCGTCAGCGGCGCCTCCGGGCATGGATGCGTGGCTGTATGCTTCGTTCCAGAATCCAGAGCTTCTTCGTGAAGCGTCGACGCCGGTTGCCATGGCAAGTCGTGATGATGCTCTTGATGCGGGTTCTCCAGAGTTTGGAGCAATGGGGTAGGAAAAGCTGCCCAGAGAACGAGTATGGCGGACCGCCTGCGGATTCAACGTGGGAGAAATGGAGTGAGGCTTGTCCCTCGATGTCCTAGGGCTAACGCTAGGGGGCGAAGTGACGGTAAAATAGGAACTGCTAGTAGGCAGTGGGTTTTCAGGAGGTCCAGGAGACAAGTCTTCGACCTTGATACCTCGCAACTCTTTGTTCCTGGCTTGGGAAGCTCGGTGTGCCCAAAACTCGGCGACGAGCTCGTCTTGACGGTTGCTTTCGAGGGCTCTTTCAAACTGCTTGGGATGAGAGTGAGTGAGATGTTGAAAGTCAAAGGGGTTCGATATGTGGCGCATGCGGAGATTGTCTAGAGTCGTCAGCGGCATGAGACGAAGAAAAAAAGACCAATCTGCCTTACACTGCTCCACACTCTCGTAGGTGCTCTTTTTCCGCTCTTTGCCAAACAAAGAGCTCCTCCGACCCTGATTGGCCGCTTCGCAGTCGTCAATGGGCATGCTGAGCTTGCTGCTTTTGCGGCGTAGCTTTGTGCCACGGCTGACAAACATGGAAGATTTATGCTTGTGGTGTCCAGGCAGCTCTGACACGCTTGCAGAAGCCGAGTGCGGCGAGATTTCTCGCGAGAGGCGGCGGTCCGGCTCATCTGTCACGGAAAACTTCGAGTTCATCGAATTGGAAGTGTTGCTCCTTGGACGAAGGGTAAAGACTGAGCTGCGGCGGAAGCTAGCCGAGTCCCTGTGGCGGCGGTCCGGCGGCGAATGTAGACCCGTGAGGGGACTCGAATGCGAGGACGACGAAGACCCTGGCGGGACCATGATTGCGGGACCCGGCATCTTAGCATCAAGCGAAGACTGACGCGACCTCGCTTGCGACTGATTCCTCTTGAAGAGATCCATGGTCACGATTGAACAGAAACGGAGAAGCGAAAATGAGCGGTGTGCAGAGCTGACCAGCAGCGACTGTGTCCTGGATCTGCTCTATACCTGACGTCGAAACAAATACGTTCGGTACGAGTAGACTTTGAGCTGCGGCGGAGGGTCGGTGGATTTCTGGGCAGTAGCAGGTCGAGACTGACGACTGTCGGCAGCGTCTAGTAGGAAATTAGCTGGCCGGAGCTTTGGCAATCTCGTACGCAGGTCAGAGAGTCAGGAGAAGAAGTGGTATAGACATACGCGGCACAGGCCAGGACGATGAGCAGCAGGTGGGAAAAGGGCGTCAGGCCATAGCACGCGGGCAGGCAATGGGGACGGCGGATATATGTGAGGAGCGAGGCGAGGTCAAAGTGCGATAGGGCTAAGCCGCACCAGCAATCCCATGAGCATTGACAGTTTAGCAGAGCGGGAGGCTTTTTGCCTTTTCTTTTTTTTTTTTTCTTCTCTTTCGTACGTTAGGTAGGGGCAAGAGTGCGGAGCGATGGAGGAGGATGAAGGGAGGAGGAAACGATGAGAGCGCCAGCGGAAGAGGTATTTGCGGCGCGGCGACTCTTGTGGCAAGCAAATGGCGACGGGGTGGAGAGCCTGGCGATGTCGAGCATTTTCAGTGCCCCATGCCATGATCCAGGGGAGAGTCAGTGCAGTGATGGAGCATTGGGACCGGGACCGGGGTGCAGCCACTGCGCATTACTAAGCCCCCTGGGCGGTTTTCTCAGCCCAGTTGCCGAGTTTTGATGAAGTGGTAGCACCAAGTCGGGATACAGTGCAGATTGCAGAGATTGCTGGTTATCGAGTGTCGACGGGATGCAGCTGAAGGGGCGTGGCGCGTGGAAAGGAATGGGCGGTGGGGAAAACCGGAGGGGGGAAGTCGACGGTGTGCCGACGGCGGTGGCTACAGGCGGTGACCATGTTTCATGGCGGCTTGAAACAACAGCCTCGGCAGGTTTGTTGGTCCGCATGGCAACAACATCAACAGAAGTTTGACATGAAGACAACTCCTGTAGGAGTCTGGTCTCTCGCCTCGTCGTCCGCTTCCCCTTTCCCTCTCCTCTCTCGTGCGTGCTGGCCACGACGTCGATGCCGACGCTGACGCGATGCAGGCCGAGCACGCGACGACCTTGTTCGTACCGTAGCGCATCGTGGTCGGGTATTGTCTGCCGTACGACTTGCTCTCGTGTGCTTCAGCCCGTGAGCCAACCAGTGTTGGTCCAGCTTTTCGTTGGCGATACGCTCGCTCTGTGGTCGAATTGGTGCCGAAGTTCCTGCGTCTGATGTATAAGTGGTGTGTGCCGCACCGCTCACACGTCAAACTATTTTTGGTTTGACAGAACCAACTGAGCGAAGGAACTGCCGCGCGCTTTGCTTCCTTTTTCTCACATGCCAATCTGCCGCATGTCCTGTACTGTACACTGTTGGTGTCTTTTCCATTGCCAATTCTAGACTGTGCAACTGCCACGCAGATTTTCACCGGGGTCGCATTAATCCACCGATTCGCACTGCACTTGTCGCCCGACTGCGTATTATCCCCGCGTGATCGTCATCGACACTTACGTAGGTCGCACCGAGGGACACTTCTCTGGACTGGCAATTGTTGCTCAACACCTCGCTTCCTCGCTTTCATTTTCGTCGCTTGCCGTTTTCGTGATGCTGCCACTGAATGAGCTAGCTGTACCTGCGTCTGCGTCGCCTGACCAATCTCTTCCCTCTTGTTCGTCGGCCCAGCCCGCCAACTAGGAGTACCTACTCCCAGATCCGAGATGTAGCACGAGGAAGAAGGAAGGAAGGAGAAAAAAAGCATGTGCGGGACACCTAAGGAGCGTCGTGTGTGGGGAACGACTCGAGGGCATGATGTGAATTTACTGGACATGGGATCGCGGCAGCCTTCTCCCAACGGTCGACATACAAGGGAGCATCGCTGCTTCGGCCAACAACGTTAATGTTGTAGCCGAGCAACGACCGACTCTGCTTGCAACCTCAATTATCAACTAGTGCTAGGAGTATGGAGTAGTCGTCCAACTCAATCACTTCATCTTCAGCTACGTCGAGCTGCACCAATCCTCAAAATGCATCCCTACGACAGTTCCCGCCTCAACACCACTCACGTAGCATTGGCTGCAGGACCCTGAATCGTATCTGGTCCACTCCACTCATCAGACCATCATCGACATGTTGCATCAAAGGCCTTCCCATTTGGCCGCCACATCCGCAAAACAAACTCGACGTGGGTCTGTGAGGTGCCTGAACTCGGGCACCCCCACCAGCACAGACGACTCGCCGTGCTTATTTTGTTGTGCCTTGGAAAGACTGCTGCTGCTGGTTTCCAAATCTCCGCTGCCATGTTCCAAACCTGAAAGGACCCTCGTCGTGTCGCTCCCAATTCAATGCGCTCCTCGGTCCTACTCGACTGTCCCGCCAGCGCCCTGTGAACCTTCTAGACCGCCGGCACAGGGCCATCAATCACCTAGGTAAATTTGGACTACAATCGCCCTCCCAGTTGCTGTCATATCTTACTCCTCTTCGTGCGCACTACCCATCGAATAGCGCTCCAAATCCCTGAATCCCTGACCATCTCAGCCCTTCACATATTACCACCAGCCTCGCCGCTCCACCGGATGACCTTCCGCAACCATGCACATCCCCTGTCACCGCACTTTTGATGCCTGCATATCACCGCAGCTGGTTGCTCTGCCCTGGAATTTTTCGTGAGACGTCTTTTTTTCTTTGCTTGTTACTTCGACTTTCACTCAAACCCTTTGCTGGCATGCTTACATTCCTGGATCATGCACGATCCAACAAGACGACTTCAAAACCTCAACAATACAAGTACACGCACCGTACGACTCTCGCATCAATCCGTCCCCGTTGATCCAGCCTCGTGGTGCCCGCCCACTGCTCACGACGCACTATGCTAGATGTGCCGCAGCGACGCGACGCAACTACTACCGCAAGGCACGCACGTCGATGATGAAGCATCAGCGGGCCCAGAGCGGAGCACATGTAGCCATCAACCTCTCACCTACCTCGCAGCGCAGCGCGCGCGCCCCTGGCCTGCCGCCTCCCCGTCCCCCGTTTCATGGACCTCCCTGAGGTACGCAGCACCCTGGCTCACGCGCACAGGCATAGCTTGCGGGGCCCCGTCAGGCCGCTTGCTGTCTGGTCTGGCTTGAAACACGGGCCGAAGGAAAGAATATGGAGGGAGCTTGGCCACACGTACTGTCAACTCTCAACCAGCCAAGCTCACACGCCGGTAGACAGTTGAGCATGCGTGGTGAGATTCAAAGGGATGCGAAACGGGGAGCCACAGGGCGGGACGGTGCGGGACGGGACCATCGAAGGCACTACCACTTCCGGTGACCGGAGTTAGGGCTAGCGAGAGGTGTTCCAACGTTTTTTACTTGCTTGCATTAAGAGCAGAGCAGGTCGCGAGCGGTGCTACCGCCGCGCTGCACCGCTGCCCGCCCACGCGACTCCGTCCCACGCTGCATGCCACACATGTTGCCATGCCCTGTCGCACGTGGCGGCGCCGCGTGGCGTGAACGCTGTCCTAGATGTGGGCTGGCCATCCGTGTTCTCTTAGCTGTCGCTGGGAGGTGGGGGAAACAAGACGAAAGGTAGGTGAGAGCGAAAGGAGGCCGGCACTCGGGTAGGCGTTTGTCGGACCGAACGTCGTCTTTAAGCCAATGTCCAGCTCGTCTTCTCTCTTTCTCTCTTTCTCTTTCTCTCCCTCCCATATTTGCTCATCGAGGTGCTATGGCGCACTAGCCAGCCTGGAAGGTCTAAGCTTGTGGACAGACGGACGGATCAGTATCGGGTATATGAGATACCATTGATCAGACATATCAACCTCTTTTTATCCGTTTCTTTTTTTTTTTTTTTTGCAAGGACTGACACCGCCATGTGGTTGGTGTGGCTGTGACATGAGTCTCAACATCATCCCCTCCGCCATATCGAGTCTCTTTATAAACATCAGTGCTCTCTTTTTCTCTTCTTTGCTTTTGACCTGCCCTGTCTTACCCTTCGCTTCGAAACCCACGACTTCCCCTGCCCCTGCCCCTGCCTCTGCCTCTGCTCTACTAGTTCTCATCCCCAGTCAACCCTATGTGACGCAAGAGGATTTGCGCACTAATTGCAAGATGAGAAAAACCAAGCATCATATCGATCTATGTACCATGATCCAGTGGTTTTGACAACTCCCGCTCGCCTTTTGTATGCGACCAGTCACATTCTCCCCTCTTCCCTTTCTACCGCCGTCTCTCGAACTTCTCCATCCCCTACACCGCCATCGCCGCCACCCGTTCGTTTATCTCGCACTTGCAAGATGGAATCTGATACGTTCGATTCGATCAGATCCGATCCGATCCGATCGTGCCTGTATGCGACCTTGTCTACACCAGAGCCACCTCATCTCTCGACCATGTAGTGACGTGTTGGAGGCGTAGACGAATTACATACGCATGCAAGCAAAATCGAACAGGACAAGACGAGATGAAGCAGAGGAGAACAGCGCTTCTGAAAATGATGCCTCACACTGCGCATCGATATCGATCGCCACGCGCCGAGCAAGAAAGGAGTTGGTAGAAGATGGATTGTTTCCTGAACTATCATTCGTGCGACTTGCCGTGCAACTCAGTTATTTCACATATCGAGGCTTTGCAGGAAGCCTACTTGTTTACCAATCACCTTTGCTCCTATTGGACGAGAGTATGTTCGCCCGCTGGCTCCGAGGCTGCTGGCTCCGAGGCTGCAGCCTCCTCATGGGGGGTCAGTAGCTTGTATACGAACACGAAAAGGATGGTTGAATAACGAATCTATATACCAACCTACCTGGGTACCAAGATACTCGCTTACCTTCATCCGTGCCTACGCCAAATCCGATGATAAGGCGTGCTGCAGAGGTCGGCCTGACCGCAGACCCGCGCGGCTCCTGCGTCAGTGATGTGTGATGTGCGACTGGCATCGAAATGCTCGCATGACCAATCTCTGTTCTGATGCTGTTTCTCAACTTGCTCATCCGTCATCTACTATGTTGTAATGGCCAACGGCGGACCGCAGATTCAATCTACCCGTTCTCCACAGCGTCACCTCGCCTCACCACAAGCTCTTCAGTTCCTTTCTGTTTCTTTCTATGCCCTGAGACAGTCGCCCGAGGCCCGCTAACCCGTGCCTTGAACCCGGAGACCTGATCGGCTGAGACGTATCATACGATACGATTAAAACTGCGAAGGGCGTACCATCATTCCCGCCCGTTCTTAGCCCATAAGGTCGTCCATCCGCCACATTACATCTTACTCGTCATTGCAACGGCGCCACATCACCGCCCACCCACCGCTGCTTTATACAACCTTCCCTGGATGCGTTGGCTGGGGAAACAGGAAGTGGCAGGGCCGACGACGGCAGACCAGGTAGTATACCGCACCGAACACCGGGCCACGGCTTACGGCTCTCGGGTAAAGCCCCCGAGTTGATCAGGGTCTATCCATATCGATGTGATCCACCATGACCTAACTTTGTGATGTTGGAGATTGTGTGGCGATGAGGTCGATGGGGTTGGCGCAATGGTTTTGCGCCTCTTTTCTGCCAATACGGTGGCGCCTTTGATTGACAAGACCTTCTCCGAGTTCTCGTCCATTACCACTGGCGTCATTGGTGTCCGTCATGGTTCTCGGGCTGGTCATCACCGATCGCCATCTTGAAGGCATGAATGATGAGTTGGCTGTGAGTGGCAGGTGGGTGAGGAGATGATGCATTAACATGGCGGACGGCGCGCCGTATGTCCATACCCACCCGCCGTGTCGCCGCCTCGTCGCGAATTGGTTGCCTTGAGAGCGCCTTGGGTTTCATTCTTCCCACCCTTCCTCCACGGTTGTCCACGCAAGACTTTTTCTGATAGCTGCTGCTGGTACTGCAGCTCATTCGGCATTATTGGTTGAGCAGACTCACCGACGTACCGTCATCATTCCGTGCTGTCTCAGCTCAAGCCTCAACGTGTCGTCCCAGCCAGATCTTTCTTGAGTTGACCAGTCTCTCTGGCGTGGTAGCGCTCTTCGTACTGTAATCCTCGCGATATAGTTGGAACAGGCGATTCCGAATGAAAGACGTGCCTTCATCGTGGACTCGCCGACCCCTTTGATTCATACCGGCCACTTGGTCGTAGCCTCAACCACCAGATGGGTACGCACGTACACCACCACCCGCTTGCCTGTCCATCGATGTGAAGTCCCACCTGGCCCTCTTCTCTCCAGAGTCATCGTTGTCCGCGGCCGCTGCCAGTCGTTCGGTGTTCGGCATGACAAGGCACGATGCAAGGCGCCCTGGCTGGCTTTGGACCGTTGCCCGTTGCCCGTTGCCCGTTGGTTGAATAGCTGAGCGGTCCGAAGAAGATCTCGCGTGCTCGTTGTTGAGCTTTGAGCGGTGGAGCAGAGGTCATGGGTTTGCCATTTGAATGGTTAGTTGTCGGGGGATTTTGGTTGCTGTTGATGTCGTGGCGCGCAAGGGGTAACGCTGGCGGTAGCTGAGGCGGTGTGCCTCAGGAGAGTAACTTCCTCATTCTAAAAAAAAAAATCGGTTCGTCGAGCAACACCACGTGTTTCGTGCCTGAATCCCCCCTCGCGACATACAGCTCTCTCGCTTCACTGTAATTGGTGGGAGTTTTATGAATTTGAATAGGATTGCCAGTTCAAAGATTTGGTATTGACAGCTTGGTAGCGCCAATTTCAAAGAGAGGATATAATGTATTGAGCATTGCTTACAATCTTAAATCATGAGGTGATGTGGTGTAGGGGTAGCATGCGTCGTTGTGGAGCGTCCACAACATCAACCACAGGTTGATTGTTTGCTGAGGATGATCACAATGCCGACTCGACCTGGGTTCGATTCCCAGCATCGCCAGCTTACCGCTCTCCGGCCCAGCCTGAGGTATCGATCATTTTTTTGCCCCCCGCTCTTTTTGCTCCCTCGAGGTAATTTTTGCTCAACCAGAATTTCCGGCCCACTTGCTAGCCACATTTCGATCTAGATTAGGCAAGAGTAAGTGCAGCATGCCAACGCCCTATTGCGGTGAGACATCTTGGGTGCCATCCACAGCTGAGATCATCCATCCCATCCTACTCTGCCTGTTCAAGGTACACGAGCTTGAGTCTCTCAACGGCGCCTGACCAAACACGTCGCTCCTCGTTAATCTCTTCCGTCCTCCCGTCAGCTTCACTTCATGAGGTCATCTCGCGCTTAAAGTTTCTTTCTTGCATTGCGCTTCCCAAGCAGGCCTTTCCGGCAGCTTTCCTCTTTCACGCTGCGCGACGCGATCTGGAAGAAGCGACTGCCAACACTTCGAAAGGTCACGGTATTGGCAGCCAATCGACAATATTAGGACGCTCCAAACTCTCTTCTGTTATTTTTGCCTTCTCTTGATTTGCAACAAGTCCGGACCTGCTGGCGTCTCTTTTGAATTTAGACGCTCCCGGTGTTTTTTGGGGGGGGGAGGAGGGGTGGGTTTGAAAATTTGCTCTGACCCTGACGAGGCCGACCAAGGCAGGTAAGCTTAACAAGACCTCGTGCATTTTAGGCTCAAGATACACATGTCGCACAGCCGTTAGATCGCCCAAGAATCCATATCCCTACTGAGTTTTTTTTTTTCCTTCTTCGAAAAAGCATCTGCGGTTGATTGGAGTGATCAGTTTCACTGGTCGGGCAATGTCTGGAGAGATTGAGAGTGGGAATGGGGAAGACAGTACCAGGTGGGGTACGATTCTATCGTTGTGCGAGAAAGAAACGCGGTTTGGTTTGACGCTGCTTGATTGATTGATTAATTTTTGCGTGACTGCCTAGTGGAGTCAAAGACTATTCAGGACGGGACTGTTGGTTGCAATCTTGGTCAAAGGACCTTGCGTGCAATGTCCAAACTATCTATAGACCTAGTTACAAGTTTGAACGGGGGCCATTTTTAAAAGTGGGTGTTTAGGGGACAGTTGACTATCATCCACCTGTTTCAGGGAGGTAGCCCTCTTGATTGACGCAGATGTTGGAGAAGCGTTGTGTTGCACGTTCGACGCTGAAGTCGGTCGACATGTGTTTGACTAGCTTCAACGCCCACGAAAACAAAACAAAAAAGCGCCAAGAAACGCAGAGCAAGAAGGAAAATGGGGGCGGAGGCCGTTTCGAACGATGCCTCCCAATGCCAACCAGATGAGAGGTCCTTGATCCGCGACCTGACGAACAATCCGGGTACGAAGACGACCTACCACAAAGGCTGCTCACGGAAAATAGCGGAAAAGGCAACAAATCGGCTACTCGTAACTGACAACTCTGTTGAGAACTCAAATAAGTCTACTTGCCATTTCATCAGGCTTGGGGAGGAGTCAAATGCTTGCTCACTGCACCTGTTCAAACCATGTGTCCATTCACCATCCGCGGATTTGCTGCGCTATGGACCAGACTGCTGGCGACGCGCATCACGCTTTCCCTTTGCTTCTCGTGCTCACTCGCAAGGCCAATGCGGCAGCCCGCAAACCACGCCCAGGGACTTTAAGAATGAAACTGTCAGGGTAGGCAGGTACGCATACGGCAGCCAAACGGCACGGCAAGTTAGCGCCGTGTCCGCGTCCGCGTCGCGCCGCTGCGACGCCACTCAGGCACACCCTTGACCCAAGAGCCAAGCCAACCAGGCGACCTTCGAGATACAAGAGGTGCCCTGCCGGTCGACCGTTTTTAATAAAGTGCCTGCGGGCTTCACCCCTGATCGCACCTCGAACGACGCCACTTTCGACAACTTCGACGCTGAGCGCACGGCAGATACGCGGACGGATGGTGCGAGAAGCTTTGCGGTAACTATCGGTCGATGGTCGGTCGGCGAGTGGGCTGCATCGGTGATCGCGTGTGTTGGGGATCATGGTGGATCGATGCTGATGAACCGCTCTTGCAGAGTTGGAGAGAAGGCGGAGTGTTTGCCGATGTTGGGTCTAGTGCTGGTAGTGGGTGGTTAAGTGCAGAGAATACAAACGGGAGAGTGCGAGGACAGCATTGTAGGGCATGATAAGGCATGGTAAGGCTATCAAGGTGGAGAAACTTGTGGGCATGGCATGCAGAAGAAGAAAAGGCAAGGAGCGAAAGTGAGGCACTTGCGCTTCGATCAAGTGTCGAGAAAGAACATTGAATCTGCCTGATGCTTGAACGATAGAGAGCGAGGGCTTCCACAGAGAGCTCCTTTTCGCAAATACGAGTTGCACTTTGGGAGTCCAGCTTGACTTGATTACTCTTTGATGGCGTAGATGATGTACAGTTTGCAACAGGGGTATTGCACAACAACAGTAACACAGTACATAAAGGGAAAGGATATGAAAGCGCTAGCGAAGGGGATATCATGGAAGTCTTAAAGCAAAGGAATTGGAGGAATGGGAACACTAGAGCAGCCCCGAAAGCGTGCAACAGTAGAACCTGGCAACTTCCAGAAATAGTATCCCGTCATGCATGATGCTGCTGCGGATGCAGCTCCTCCATGGCCACGGGCTCAAACCACGCACTAGCCTGATGTGTCTTCATCGGCTTGCTCAATCCAGGAGGACTATCAGGGCGATGGTGGTGACCATTGGGGCCATTTTCGATCTCTATGGGGCCGGCCAATTCTCCCACGACCAAGGTGGCGACGTGTTTGTCGCCGTAGTGCTTGCGGTGCTGCTCGGCAACGCTATTTTCATTGGCGATGGTGCTGTTGCTGTTCTTGAGACGCAGGTCACTGGCGTCGGAGCCGCTACGGCTTGAACGGTGTTGGTGACGATGTTGGTGACGGTGCGGGGCCAAGTCCGATAGATGTGTTTGCGAATCGCATGACTTGCGAGTCTCGCTGCGGATGATGACTTCGTGGACGATGCTGATGGAGCCCGAAAACGTAGATGCGAGGAATGGCCAGAAGATGGGCATCGATGCCGTGAGAATGGCCAGGTTGACTTCGATGTCCGAGGTGAGAACGATGGGTGGTGCGTACCAGGGAGGGTCATAGGTTGGGTAGGATCCGGCGTGGGATTTGACGATGAGCCAGAGACGGAGTGCGGCACAGAGGACGGCACTGGGTCTGGTGTCAGCAATATGTCCAGAATCAGTGGTAGGAAACTCACACTGTTCCCAAGCTAAACAGGCCAATCAATCCCATCTTCTGCTTCTTGCACATCTTCAATCGGGCAAGGGTCGGGAGCGGAATGGTGAGAATCAAGATGTCGAGGCACATATTGCTAGAGGTCTGCGAGACATAGCCTAGGTACGTCTGGTCTGCGTCGCTGGAGCCAAAAAGGACGCAGTGGCCGTCGACGAGGAAGTTCCAACTCTTTTCAACAGGGGAGCAGCTGAAAATGACCATGAAGAAGTATGCTGTACCCCAGCATGCGACGACAACGGCAATACAAACAAAGGTCCAGTGAAGGATTGGATATGAGCGTCGTGAAAAAAGCCTCGTGTACTGCACAGCAATCGATAGTTTGATGAGACCGGTGCTCGAGCAGTACGTCGCATTGGTCCACATGAACCACTGAAAGAATGAGCGAAGAACGAGACTGAAAGATGAGTGAAGTTCTTACGAAGAGGTATTTGGAAAAAATGGAATAGTCGATGGTTCCATCGGCATTTTCTCCCAGAATCGACTTCAAGTGCAGGCCAAAACCGTATGGGATCTCTGCGAGTATGTTAGGCGCTGACAGAGTGGGCAATCTTGAAGACCAACCATTATTGACCGTCACTGTTCCAATGGTCGACGAAATCTGCTCAAGTCAATAGCCCCTCGCACTGATAGTGGCGCTGTCTGTCCTTACGAGTGCAAGAGAAACAATCAGGTCGTCCCATCCAGGGGACCGCACGACTCTGAACCGACACCATAAACGAAGGACTATTGCTATCCAGGCCACGATCTACAGACGGTCAGCATTGAGAAGGCAGTGACTGAAGACTGTCTATTTACAATTAGGAATATCGAGAGTCCGCGAATGGTAGATGGCTGATTAGCAATAGGGATTTTGTAGTCGGGGGCTGTCAATCCGCGGCCCATGGCTTCCCGTCGGCAGTCAAAGCTGCTATGGCATCTTTCAATACGCGGCGATACAATGGTCAAAAAGTTGGAGCAGGAGTAGGTGCAGTTGTAGATGAACGAGCGAGGGGAACAAGGCGAGATCCCTGGAGCAAGGAAGGCATTTTGTTCTGAAGTAACGGCCCGCAGGCTCTATAGTGGACTGGGGTTATGGGTGGATCCCTTGTGGTCGTTTTGCTGCGTTGCCGGCCTTTTCGATTGCGCATCCATCCACACGTGCGAGTTTTTGTTGCCTCCCATGACTAGGCCAGGCCACCTGCTGGTCCAAAGAAGCACCCCTCTGTTGTGACATGACTAGCAGGTTTCAGGGTATTGCTGTCGTGGGTTGCCGTATCGGAAGCGACGGCGGGGGCATCCTTAATGGGCCACCAGCTTCGCTAACGGCGCACATTCCCATAAGTCACATGGGAGCTAACTTACAACAACCTCCAGCTAAGCTTCTCATAGCATCACAGCCTGCTCGCTTCTGCCAGATCTTAGCCTCGCTGGGATGAGTGAATCGCTCGGGTGGGGCTTTCGGGCATCGACATGTAGGTAGCATTCGGACTTACAGGCCGTGCTACTCAGGGCGCAGCGGAGGGCAGCACCCGAGCGGCTGGGTAAAAAATGATTCCAAAAATTACAAGCAAAGAAGCCCATGTTTAGCAATTTTAGGGGAGGACCGTTGATAGAATCCCCTACAAGACGCCGCGGCAAGCCACGAGGTCCGGAACTGGGAATAGGCCCGTTGATAGCACGCTGGGTGTTCGGACCTGACTCCCATGGTGAGCTAGCGGGTACGCGCAACTGGGCGAGAATGCAATTCTCTTGGGAGACCTAAAGATATGTACGGCGTGGGAGCAACAAAAGGAAAAGAGGGCTTGCGGCGCGCGGTTCAAAGCTTGAGGCTCTTATGCGGCCGCAGATCATGAGCAAGGATTCCAAGGTCGGTCGCTGTCGAGAGCGACAAAAATCGGGACCGATCTCAGACTTGAGCTTCGACGGCGGCTGCACTCGAGCATTCGACGAGAATGCGGCTTGCAAGCGAGTTGAGAGCTACCGCTGGTAAGTGTTTTTTTTTCTTCTCTCGAAATGAGCTTGACCACATCTTGCAGGTTGGGCGGGGAAATGAGCTCTTGGCCAACAGGTGATGAGGTCATCATGACCGGCGCCGGATCCATACTCTAAGAGATTTTTTGTTGTTGTCGTCGACGTTGATATGGTCTCAACGACCCACCAGGCAGGCTGACATATGCCGAATTTGAAGGCCAATCAAGAGGGGACTTGACTTCAATAATGTTCCAGAAACGGACAACTTCGAACGTCGGGGAGAGGTCTCCACCTCCTGAATCTGGGGTAGAAGAGGTGACTACGGAGTCAAGACGCCGGCAGCGTGAAAGCGCAGCGGGAGGCGGAAGCCAAACGGGGGACTGCTTGCGTAGTGTAGGAGCAGGAAGATAAGGACAGGGTTGAAAGCTGTCAGCAGGCGCGTTTGGGTTTCTCGCAGGGTACAAATTGCAAATTGCGCTAGCCAGGGCGGAGTAAAGGTGGGCCATCGCCAGGGCAGTTTCAGGTCATGCCAAAGAAGAGGGACTTCTGTTCTGACTCCTGCGCCCCTGATCCTCGGTTGCTCAGGTCCCAGCGACAGCGGCCCGTTCTCTCATCCACGCTCTTGTGCACATATCACGATGACGGCTGGAAACATGGTCCTCCAGTCATCGCTTGCTGGACTGCACCTGTTTGCTGTTGATCGGCTCTCGACCAGTAGATACAGTCCAGCGGGCAAAAGGAGAAGCCGGCCACATCAGGCGTCGAAGCGAAGCATCATTCCGACCGGGGCATGGGTGGTTGAGATTTGCTCCGCTTCGAGATCTGCGTACGCTCTTCAACCCGGGCTTCTTTTCTGGAGAGCTTCCACATATCCACCGAAGGCCAAAGCATGGCGTGTCAGGATTCGAAGAGATTGCATGACAGCGCCCAAGGAGTAGTCATGGCACGTTTGGTATAGGTATGGGGAGGAGGCGGGACCCAAGGCAGCGAGCGTCCTGCGGATAAGGCTTGAAACCGTTGGAGGCGCGCACGACTTATTTAGCCGTTGCTCGGTGGGAGATATTGAAGCACATAACATAACGCGAGGATGCAAGGGGGCACTTCAGGCTGAGACATGGTGTTTTCGCGTGAAGAACAAGACACACGACACGCGGCCTCGCATCGTGCCAACGTGGCATAATCGCCTAGGGAAGATCACATCATGGCCTGAGTCGTCAACATATCATGTGCATCCAACATTTTGGATGGTCCGAAGGTTGCAAGTCAGCCTCTGTAGGTAACGCTGGATGCTGCACCCTGTGGTCAACGGCATGCTCGTGATTTCGCCGTAGCCGAGACAAGGCAAGTTGCTTCGTTGCAGATATTGCCTACAAGTCTGAATGTATGCTAAACATGGGATTGGCCGCCGAGTCGTGCACGAGTCCATGGCTTGCTTTCATCCGCGGCCAGGCTTTTCTGCGGTCCGAAGGCGAAGCGGCTCAGGGGAGAGCCAAGCGCCGGTTGGGCTGCCGAAGAGGAATGCATCCCGCGACCCGACGAATGGGTTGGTGTGTTGTTTGGGGTAAGTTCCGCCACGACAGGTCAAGGATCGGGAACACGGAACCGCACCCGTGGCAGTAGCCATGGCCGTGACCCGACCGAGATGATATTCAACACCAAAACTGCACAGATCAACCCCATTGTCATTTCGATTCTTTCGCTTCCGTTGACTGTTCCATTTCTGAACAACAACAACAACAACAACAACGCCAGCCTGCAGCTTCGCCTCCTTGGGTCCTAGCTCTGCGCACTGCGCGTGCCCGCCATGTCTTCAAAGCAGATCAGCACCGCGGACATCATCTTCCCTGCACTGTCCGGAAACTCTCTGTCAAGCACCTTGTCTTCACTCAAGCGCTCAACTTTGTCTGTGTCCAATCGACTTCGCTCCATCGCCTCAGATGCAGAGTTTGTTTGCGCGGTGGCGGGCGCGTATCACCGACCACTCGTGGCCAATGAAAGATGCGGCAGCTGGTACATACCTCTGAATCGCAAGACCGCAAGCGCGTACTTCAAGAGCACCGATGGACATATGAGCGAATGGAGCTTCAGCTTGAGAAGACTTAACGTCCAGGTGCTCGAGGTGGTGGGAAAGCATGATGGGTAGGTTAGCTTTGAGTTGTGTAGCCCGACGATGCCAGAAATCCATAGTTGACGCGCCGGCAGATGCGTGATTGTCGACTCGACGCGACGGGGGAAGCGTAAGTTATTTCTTTTGGCTTCCTCAGATGTCCTGGCGATGATGCTTCTACTGTACCATGGTAAACGCAAAGTTAATCAATCGTCTGGGGAAGCCGTTGAGTCTCTAAGCCACTGATTCGTTTTGTTGCAGGGATGCCTGACGCTCTGTCAAAGACGATTCCAACATGGTGCACCGTCTGGAACAGGCTTCTCTTTCCAGACAATCCAATCGCTCATCGATTGTATACACCACGTCAGTCAGTATCTGAATCGGAGCATTCGCAGATCACCGCCCGACTCGACTCATTCGTCCACCTAGCTCAGGAACTAGGGCTCGATCTCATCAGTCTACGAGCTTACATAACCAAACCACTGCGCCCAATGTGGGTGACTCAGGAGTCGGCACTGCCGCCCTCACCCCCAGAGTTCACAGACTTTCACCCAGTTATCCTCTGCACGTCTTCGCGCTGCGTTCTGGGGGGAGAAGTATCCGAGGGCGGCTACATCCAGGGCGCCGGCGACGACGCCGAAGGATGGTCTCACGGCCTCACGCCGAAGCTGTTCTGGGAGAATAAGCAACAGCTACTCGAGACGGCTGAGAGTGAGCTGCCCGAGCTCATCTCAAGTTTTCTCGAGCAAGAATCCCGCAACAGCAGCAGCGCCGCAAGCGTTGCCGTAGTCCTCAAGCCTGCAACCTGGTTGTTCGTGACTCCGCACGCCTCGCTGCTGCAAAACGCGGCGGACGTTGATGCCATAATTTTCTGCAGTGAGACGCCAGACTTAACGCTCAAAAAGCAAAAGAAGTCCAAGTACTGCCACCTCAAATGTACGACGGGCAAGCTTGGTAGCCGAGACCTGCGCACTGCCATCCCCGCAATCGAGGCATTCATGCATGATCTGCCTGTCACCGACACCCTCGTCATCAGCTGTGCAACCGGGAAGGATGTCTCCATAGGTGTGGCGCTGGCAGTACTGTGTCTGTACACTGATGAAAAAGGTGCGTTCTCCGTTTTCCACATCATCCCCCATGGTAATTCCAGAGTCTTGGCACACGCAACCACAATATTTGCAAAACGAAGCTCGGATACTCTTCGTCGTCACCACTACCGTTCTCGGAAGACCTTTTGTGCTTCTCCTTTACTTCCGTGGAGCATAAGGCTCGCCGGTCGCACAACTCACCCACCTCACCATCTTTCTGAGAAGACCGCGAATACCGCGCCTTTGCTCTCACATCTCACCCATACCTCCCTCAGCCATTCCCTAACATCCTCCAGGCACCCGCACACGCTATCCCACCTCCACCATCACCAAGCTCTTTATCAAGCAGCGGCTAAGCTGGATCATGACGTCCTTTACCGACGCCAAGCCCTCGCGCGCAACACTGCAGTCGGTCAACGCGTTTTTATTTTCGCCACGTGTGGACCCCAACCAAGAAACTGAGGCATAGGCAGTCGACAAGGTAGAGCTGCTTCCTGTTCTTAGGAAGAGGGAGCGGGGAGGCAGGTCACGAAGTTGTCTGCGTCTGGTCCGGACGGGGTGAGCTGGACAGCCGAAGCCGACGCGGCGTGGCCACGCGCACATGGAGGTATGCTGGGATGTCTCGCTGTTGAAGCAGGGCAGAGTGGGTCCTCTCTCACTCGTCGCGCCTCCCGCGATTCCCTCTATCCCACCTGCTGTTGAGATCGGTGCAACGTCTCCCTCCACCAAGTCAAACGACAGTCCAGTGGAGTCGACCAACACCCAACACACGCGTGCCGCATGCTCGGACCTCCAGTCATGCAAACACCTATTGAGTCTCCTTGGAACTTAACCGCGTATCTGGCAGTACATCGATGTTACCTAGTGGAGGAGATGGAGGGCTACAGTGGAGGATCCAGAATTCTGGGAGTGCATGCGTTGGATGTCCGATGTATGCGATCTGCTTGATCCGACGGCATCTACGCAACGAGGCGGGGCATGATAGTAGCGTAGGTAGCTGAGCTTGTCATACGAAACAGAAAAAGGTAAATAAGGAGAAAGGCCTTCGGGCTTCAAAGAAAGAGGGTATAAAAGGGAGCATCCAACGCAAGTTGACATGGGAACCCTGAGTGACTACGTAGTTAACTGACCAATAATGCATTTTATTCGCAAACCGATGCACACTGACATCAAACGCCGCTGGTTCCCCAAGTAAATGATGATGATGACAATGAGGTGGTGGTGTTGATGCGTATCTAACGGCAGGCCAGAGGTTCGGGCGTGGCCGAACAAGAAGCACTCGGACAGACAAGAGGGAAGGAAGATCAAAACAGAAGGAAAACACGAATGCTTGCTCCCTAAACAGTTCCCGCAATACTCAGCTCGCGAATCTCCTGCAGCACCTCCTCGACGCGCTGGTCCAGCTGCCCGCTTGCATACTGATCCCTCACGTCGGCGTCGAGGTACTGCTGGACTTGGGCCATGCGCGAGTAGGCTTCGGCGCAGAAGCGCAACTGGATTTTGACGAGAGCCTCGAACGAGGGGTCGAGGTAGGGCACGCGCAGGTCAATGAGCTGCGGCAGCTCGTTGGTCAGTTGCTCGTTGAGCTGGTCGTAAGCCGCCTTGGCCAGTTGCTCGTCCTTTTCGGCGCGCGGAAGCTTTGTGGGGTCCTTGTCGGGCTTGTCCGTCAGCTTGCGCACTTTGGAGCGCATTGCGTCGTAGTCGGTCTGCTTGTGCCCGCGCTTCTTGATGCCTGCGAATTTAATATGTCAGTCATGAATCTCAATGCCGCAAGTCTGCTGAGAGCTGCCGCACATTCATTGATTTCGGGAAAGTAGGCACAAAATCGCGATATCGGTTCAAGAATGGTTTGTCTGGAGCAAGGTAAGCTTGTGGTGCTGGGAGCACACTGGCTCTGCATACCGATATGGTCCATCTAACGCCTTGATCGTCTCGGCGTCTAGGTCTGCCACTGCTTCCTTGTAGCTTCTGCTCACGCCGTCCCGGGCGCCCGCGTCGCCATAGAAAGCATCAATCGTCTCAGCAATGCGCATTTGCGAGGCCGTCATAGCTAGATTTGAGTAATTAGTCACGATCCCTGTCGCCTTGTTGTTTGATCTCCATACCTCGCAGCGAGTCCAGATAGCCCTTGGCCTCCTTTTGCAGCTTGTTGGCGGCCGACTCCATGGTGCGGTAGCGGCGCAACTCCGTCTCAAAGTCGCGGTCGTTGGTTTTTTCGACATGGCCCGTCTTCATCATGACCTGGGTCGTTGCCCGGTTGACGCCCTTTTTGAAGCCTGCAGAGCGACGCGGAACGAGGTCAGCCAGGCATATACATCGATGGAGCCTGGAGTCACCCACGTACCTGACCAAGACATGTTGATTGTGCTGTTGCCGTTTATCTCGCCGGGTGCTTGCCTTGTCCAGAGGATCTTGGAAGCGGTGCAATCGAGGGGCTTTGGTGGGGGCGGCGCGACGTGCGAGAGATGGTATGGAGCTGACGATGTTTGTCGTAGGAGAAATGGCGGCGACGAGGAGTAGGAGGAGGAGGGGGAGGAGGAGAAGGAGGAGGAGAATGAGGACGATGGGGCACAGGCAATAGGATAGGCTGCGCTCTGAGGTCTTGGACGGCGTCGACTCGTGGAGAGGGTGTGGCTGTGGATGACGCCGTATACCAACCCACCCTGCCCGGCCAGTGGTTGCTGGTTGCTGGTTGCACCCGGCCGGCAATGGAGCCTCGGCTTGGCATGACGAAGCTTCGCGGGCTCCAGTGCCCGGGCGTCGCCGTCGACTTCCGTTCCGCCAAGATTCTCTTAGGTTCCGCTGTCACCACTCGGTATTCACCATGGCTTCCGCTAGTTTCAAAGTATTTCCGAACTTCCTCTCTACTCCGCATGCTGCCTTTGCCGCCAGCTCGTCGCAGCCCGTTGCGCTTCGCACGATGCGCCCGTCAATTCCAGGCTAGGTGCCAATCCACAGTTGCTGCCCAGCCCAAAGTCGTCTTTTCCGGCATCCAGCCTACCGGCATTCCGCATTTGGGAAACTATCTCGGCGCTCTCCAGCAATGGGTCAAGCTGCAGGACAGCATTGTTGCCGATGACACGGTCATATACTCCATTGTCGACCTGCATGCCATTACGATGCCCAAGGATGCCGCGCAACTGCGGACCTGGCGGACGCAGATGCTGGCGAGCCTTCTGGCAGTAGGGCTGGACCCGGCCCAGTCGATCATTTTCTACCAGTCTGACGTGCGGCGCAACGACACCATTGACGGCAGACGTACCCGCTAATAGATTCTCTCTAGGTCCCCGCGCATACGGAGCTTATGTGGATGCTCAGCTGCCATGCGTCCATGGGCTATCTCTCCCGCATGACACAATGGAAGAGCAAGCTCGACGTCTCCGCCAGCAGCACAGTAGACTCGGAAAAAGTGCGCTCCAAGCTCAAGCTTGGCCTCTTCTCATATCCCGTACTACAAGCTGCCGATATCCTCGTACACCGCGCGACACACGTTCCCGTCGGTGACGATCAGCGGCAGCACCTGGAATTTGCGCGGGAGCTGGCCATTGGTTTCAACGCCAACGTACTGTGCGCCCCCGTCCTCGTCGAGCCGACCACCCTCCTCTCTCCCGCTCGCCGTGTTATGTCTCTCGAGAAGCCTGCGCAGAAAATGAGCAAGAGCCAGGGCTCCGAACTCTCTCGCATCTATATTACAGATTCGGCGGACGAGATTAGGCATAAGATTCGCAAGGCGCGGACAGATGGAATTGAGGGTGTTTCTTATGACACGGAAGCGCGTCCAGGAGTCTCGAATCTAATTGAGATTATGTGGCATTTGGGACGTGTGGAGAACGTTGACGCCGTCGTTGACGAATACAAGGACCTGAGCATGCAGGCCTTCAAAGCCAAGGTTGCAGATACAGTGGTCGAGCACTTGGACCCTATCAGAAGTCGTTATCTGGACTATCTGGATCGCCCGGAAGCGCTGCGAGACATAGCAAGGCAGGGTGCAGAGAAGGCGCGGAAGAGGGCTGGGGAGACGATGAAGGATGTCAAACAAGCAATTGGATTTTGAAGAGCAAATGCATCCTCCGATAATGTATAGGTATGTAGTTGAGGAAAACCCTCGATATGACATGCGCCTGCGTACAAATCGCTACCACCTGCGTCCACATCTCCTCCGCTTGGTTACACAAATCCGACATGAGACGTTCCTGCTCCTGTTGCTGCTCTAAGACAAGGCCACTACACGGTACCTCCAAACGTACTTCCCTGAGGCCGAAATAGAAAATGTTCGGCGAGGTTGAAGCGCGTATTTGCGTGTTTGCGGTGAGGTGGTTGTGGTTGCAACAGACGCGAGGCAGTGAAGCCTGGATGTGGATGCGAGTGAGGATGCCAGAGATCGAAAGTTTCTCAGCAGCTGCCCGTACCCGTTCTACTTCCTCTTTACCCGTGAGGTCGTCTCCGTTTCCTCTACCGCTCCTTCCTGCTTCCCTGAGTAGGCTATAGTGCCGGCCTGAATTTGGCAAAAAGCAACTCACTGCTCACCATACACCGGACATGCAGCGTGTAGATAGCGAGATGAGCGCATGGTCAACAGGACAGGTGGGGGCTGTGAGGTGAAGAATATGCAGGTGTGGCAATGAGGGAAAAGATGGGTTGTTTCCATAT
>JAIFKG010001546.1:0-10788 GCA_020351975.1 Phyllosticta ampelicida
CTGGTCCCTGGTGTTATGTACATGTTTCGGGTCGGAACTTTCCCTTTTTCATACAAAAGAAACCCCCCCCCCCCACTATATTGAAGATGCGGCTGATCTGCTAGGGCAAAACGGAATGGGGTTTCTCCCTCTCGCACTACCAGACACTTGTCTTGTTTTTCCTACAACTCTGACTGGTTGCAGAGCTGGATTGCCACTCGCTTTGATGTTTTTTTTTTCTTCTTGCTCCTTTCAAGCTATCTGTCTGTAAATATATCCTCCGGGATAGACCCATCTCCTCTCTGACACAAGAAAGGGCTACCAACGAGTAAGAGCATGTTGAAAACTTAATTAATTGTGCATCATGGAAGTGAATGACGACAAGAGTAGTCAAATGAGCCTGCAAGTTGAAACGTCTAGCAAGATTGTGTTTAATTGAACAGGAAAAATGGGATGGCATGCACCTGTCAAGAGCCAGGGCGCTACCAGCAAATTTCAAGAGACGCGAGATTCAAAAATGTCGAAGCGAGCATGAAGCAAGCACCCTGACCAAGTGAGGGATAGCTGAGTGGTTTCCTCCCCTGATCACGCCTTTGTTTGTCTGTCTCATCTATATCATCCCTGTGCCCAGTCGCTAGCCGCAAGCAAGGCAAGTATGGAAAGAACGAAGGCATGCGAGTGACGTACAGCAAGGGCACGCGTCTCCACGTTTTGGCTCCCTAGACGTGTTCCTTCCCTCGCGCCGCACCGGTGCACGCGAGGCAAGGGCTCCTCGTGCTTCTGGGATCCTCTTGGGCAGGAAGGAATGTAGGTACGTTTATCGAGAGGGTATTGATGCGACTAGCGATTGCGACAGCAAGGACTGATCTAGCTTGCTCGAGATCCTTTGGGTCGTAACTGGTCGTCGAGCCATGAAGTGTTTGTCCGCTCAGCTACGGCCAGCTGCTCAACGTAGACGCGAATATTGTAGTAGCATGCAGCTCTCTTTTCAGCTTTCAGGTAGCGTCGTAGTAGTATGTTGTTGGCCTAATATATCTCACATCTCTGTCTCTCTCTCTCTCTCTCTCTCTCTACATACGTCAGCCTCGCCTCAATATGAACCACCCAGTCTGCTTCGAGGTACCCAGCGTCTCTGAAGTAGGCAGGTAGGTATTGTATTGTCTTGTACAACCATTAAAAAACACTGGATGCTCCTTCCTCCCTCCCTGATCACCAACTTGCTCTCTCCCTTCCCATGCCCATTTCGACAATCCACGACCCTCGCATCATTCACAAATATCTGCCGCTCCACCGCACTGCTTTCTGACTAATTTAAACTCAATGCGTCACACAGACGCGGCAAGAACTCGTTCAACCCCCCAAGGTCCCCTTCATGCAACCATCCATGAAAGTGGGCAGAGCAGAAATTGACAAGTACTCAGAAAAGAAATTTCGACAAGTGCGAGCCAACCACAAAGACGCGGCCCGCAGGAGGCTCTGAGGTGGCAAAGATGGTTGAGACGGCATTTTGACGAACAGCCGGCGATCAACGAGGAAAAGAAAAAAGAAAAAGCTGTAGTCATCCCCGCGATTCGGATGAAGCCGTGCCAAAAAGCGTTTTCGGCCCGAGACTATGCGGAATACACTCGATCTGCTGGAAATCGAGAGAAAAAAAATTTTTCGAGTTGCACGTGTATCGTGTTGCGAGCGCGAAACGATGTGTGCAAGCGCAGCTGTGCGTATAGTAGGCACTTGGCATTAACGGGGATACTTCTATACGCAAACTCAAGAAATGAAATCATTTCCATGTGTCAAAGAAGACAGAAATGCAAGAGTGCAAGGGCAAAAAGAATTTGGTGCGCCATATGCGACGCCTGAACTACAGAACTGACGTGAGCTTTCGGGCAGCAACGTGGGGTATCGAACAAATCAACAAAAGAGAAAAACCAAAAAGGCAGCGCAAGAACAGAGATAGGCCAGTGGCAGTTCTGCGGCAATCTGCCAGCCTGACCAAGTTGTGACTCTGGTGGCCATGGTTCTCGTCGTTAGAATCGAATTCCAGCGTGGAATTTCTTCATCACTGCATCGTGTAGAGCCGTCCAGAGCGGCGAGGTATTGCAAGCGTGAGAATCAAAGGGGCTACGGAGCAGATGCTCCGTCTTCGCCGTCAATGGTCCCGCGCCAGTATTGAGGCAGGCAAACGCATACGAGCTATTTGTAGAAGTTAGAATATTCAAGAACCTCATGTTCGACCGAGCGAGTGAACTTACCGGGAAAGCCTTGACATCTCCGACGGTGTTGGGGGGTCTCTGTTGGGTTCCGCTGGACATGCCGCTATCCCTCTGCCATTTTCGTCGCGAACCCCAATCCTCAGCGCTGTCGGCGACCTTCAGGCCTGTAGCCCATCCATCGTCCCAAATACCAACGATCTTGATCATATCGCCCCTTTCAAGCTCAAACTCGTCGTTGGCGCGCGGCTGGTAGGCCCAAAGCACGGCTACCAAATCACCCGGGCGGATCTCCTCCTGCGAGTAATAGTCTTTGAAGAAAGCCAATTGTTCTGATTGGCCGCTGTCATATTCGGGTGACGATGGCTCAGCCGCGCCGTTGTTCTGTTCGGGAAAGCGCGCCTCTTCCGCCATCCCGAGCCTCGATGAGGTTGAGAGGGAACCCCGGCGTTTGGGAAGCCGACCAGCTGCCACCATGGACTGGGGACTGCTCGTGTTGGAGTCGGAGCGGTATCCAAGCGCCGCGGCACCATGCTCGCTGCTGGTGTAAGGGTCAGAGTTGGACCTCGTTTCGAGGGCAGACATGCGCGCGACGCGCCCGGTGGGAGGTGGGACGGGAACGGCTGACGGAGCTCCATCAGTGTAGGACATAGCGGGGCCGGCAACCGCTGAACGTGAGGGAGCTGGAAAATTAAAGACACTGCTCGTTTGGCTCGAATCCCGCCTCTTGCGCATGTGCACACATGCGAAGATGATGAAGCCAAGTAGAAGCGCAGCGCCTAGGACCGATCCAATAACGATTCCAGCAATCTTGCCCCCCGACAGCCCGTTGCTGCCGCCATTTCCATTGTTTGCTGCGGCAGTCGAGCTCGCAGTTGCCGAGGTTGTGAAGAGGGGCGGAAGTGAGGTCGTCGTCGGCAGGTGAACGTTCTTGCAGCGATTGTTGACGTCGGAATTGACACAACAGGAGTCGGTCGCGTTCGGGGAGCTTGTAGCACAGAATCCACAGAGGCCCTCGAGATTGGTGGAGTAGCCGCAGTTGTCCGGCTCATTTTGAACCCCTGAGATACATGTACCACTCAGCGAATCGGCGGGCAGAGCGCAGTTGGTGAAATCGGCGCGGATTTGGCTATTGATTTCGGAGCTGTTTGAGTAACATATTTGGGGAGTCGCGACGATCTCTTGTTCGCTAATGGCATAATCGGCCTGCGAACAATTTAGCCATCGGGGGCCAAATGCTCATTTTGGCAAGGAGACTTACGCAAGTATCGGCGCACAGCGGACGCGACTGCCTAGAAGTCAAGTTGCAAGGCGTGAGAGAGTTTTGGACTATGGCATTACACAACACACTAGTCGTGTATCTCGCATAAAGGTCTGTTGTGTTATCAAGATCGACTTTGGTGCAACCCAGGAGGTTGACATATCTACGAGTCGGTCAGAATCTTGGCGATTGGAACAAGGTGACAAACGGTACCTCTGTTCGACGAAGCTAGAGTTGACGTAGGACGACAGGTACCGATCGAATGAAGCTCTGTCGGATACGTAGCTGAGGAATGGACTGGGCCTTTGTTAGCGTTTGAGACACGGGACGAAGCGCGGTGACTGACAAAAGGCCGGTCAAGTTAGAATTGGTTGAAATGCTGGCCGAGCTAAAAGCTGGGCATTGAGACGACCCGGCCAGCGATATACACGAATCGGCAGCGAAGACAGAGGGCAATGAGGTCGTAACAATGGCCATAGCGACGGCCAGAGTGATCTTGGAGTGCGGCGACATGGCTCTGACCTCGTGTAGCTGGCGGCGCCGGTTGGCGAGACGCAGCAGCAATTGGCGGACAAGGTCGAGCGGGAGATGCTGGGCTCGAGCAAGTCGATCAATAGACGAGCAGACGGGGAGAACGGTGGGGCTCTCAAAGATCCATTCCGTAGGAGTTGACGAGAGTAGAGGTAGAAGTGGGAGGCGAGTTTTCGGATAGAGTCGAAGGACGGGCTGTTGTTGTGGTGATGGTAACGGCAGGCGTGTGCCGAGATTGGCAGGAAGGATGGAAGGAAGGAAAGAGGAGGAGAAGAGGAGGAACGACAGGACGCGCCGAGACAAGAGCGGATCAGACAGGACGAAGAGTGAAGGAGAGACTTTTGGGAAATCCAGATTCGGCGCAAGCGCAGGCGCGGGCTCAGGCGCAGATGGACGGGAGCAGCCTTGCGACGAGCAGCAAGGTTGGGTCAGGACGTCGAGGAGATGTTAAGTGAGGGCCTGAACTAGTTGACGGCTAAGTACGGAGTACAGGAACAGGCCCAAGGCTGCAGAGGCTGCCATTGGCGGGGGACGGCCGTGGGAAATTGCGCCTCAGTTGGTGTCGCGGAGAAGACTGCTGCACACCACAAGGCTCGACATCGAGACTCGTCGGTACAGACGACGAGAACGACGACGACGTGGACGTGGACGTGGACGTGGACGTGGATGTGGACGTGGACGTGGACGTGGACGTGGACGTGTATTTTTACATGCAGAGGCAGGGAGCTCCTCAACACCAGCGCCTCTCTCTTGTCGTTCGGTGCGGTCCGTTTGTTTCACCAGGGCGGCAGCGGCAGCGGCAGCGGCAGCGGCAGCGGCAGCGGCACTAAACACGGCCCAGGTTGGCGACTGAGCGACTGAGCGACTGCACCGCACGGCTGCACTGCGCAGCGCTGGATTGATTGATTGACTGACCGATTTTCGCTTTAAGTCCTGGTGGACTCGAAGACTATTCAGGACGGGACGGTTGGGTGCAATTCTGGCCGAGGGGCCTTGCGCGCAATGTCCAGACTACCTAAAGACCTGACTGCACGTCCGAACAAGGGGGTTTTGAAGAGCGACTGGTGGTTGGGAACAGTCGGCTATCATGCACCTGATGTATCATGGGTGCAGCCCGCGCAGCACTGGAGCTCGGGTGTTAACACTCAGGTACGCTCCGGAGCCCATCAGGTCGGGATGCCGAAGCGAAGCTGCACCTCAGCCGCCCAAGGATGCATCCCAAATGACTTCCTGGACGACCTACGTACTCCTGCTCCTAGCTATTTCTGGCGGGCTCCCACGTGCTCTCACTGCGTTACCTTGGCCAGCTCGAAACCACCACCACCGTAGTCAACACCAACGAGACAACTGTGACGCACGGCTGCTGCCCATCGCACCATGCCCATCATATCGATTGCAGCCTTGATCCTATCAATCAATCTCAGCCTACTTTGGACGTCGCGTGCCCCACCCCTGCCTCCAGTATGCTCCGTACCCGCAAGACTCTCTCCAGCTACCGTCCAGGGTCCATGCCAGTCGTCCCACAGTCCCGTCCCATTGCCCTCTCTCCTCTGCGCCCTGCCGTCCGATGCCCGGGAAGCCCTTCCGAGCCAGCCAGCCAGCCCGCCAGCCACCACCACCACCACCACCACCGCCAACGTGCCTCTTGCTTACTGCGTACCGTATCTTACCTCTGTTGCTACTACCCACCTCTCGTCCTGGTGGAGATGATTCGTGTCGCTCGACCGTCAGGGCCCACCGGCGCCCCCGAACCTGGCGTCCTTGTCCCAGCGTGCTTTTGATGGTTCCGTCTTGCCCTCATTCGCATGCCATGAACAAGTGGTTGAATCTTTTGTGCCCGTGAGAGTGGAGAGGTTCGGCCCACACCTCCATGCCATGCGTTGCTTGAACTATTTCCACCAACTGTCATCATCATTTTTCTGCTGTTGCTGTTGCTGCTGTGGCGCGCCTTGCTGGTGCTGCTGTCTGATTCTTTCCCACGCTCCTCCCTGTTGCTGTGGCTGCTGCGACGATGCCTCTTGAGAGCTCCAGTCACTTTCCGAACTTTCCGAACTTTTCGTCTTTGGAGTCGACCCTGTTGATGCCGTTGACACTGATTGTCGCCTGAGCCTGTCCCAAGAAGAGCCCCTTGGTGTCGAGTCATTGCTATCTTCCCACAGACCCAGTCCACCAGTTGGTGATGCATCATCGTCCGAAACCTCGGCGCCTGGTCGAGGCGTAGACCATTGGTCCATCTGACGTGCGGGTACTTGCATTTCTCCTCCATAGACGCCTGCCGTGGGCGTGCTGGTGTATGAGTAGCTTTCGTCTTCTGTCACTTGCACACTGACTGCCGGCGTGACTGGCGCAACTGGTGGCCCAGGGCGAGGACCACCTGCCGCCTGCGCTTGTGCTCGTTTTTTCAATTCTTCATTCCGTGCTTGCACGATGGCTTGCAGGCGACTGTCCGCCTGCATTGCCCGCACGGCGCGCGTGGATGAGTAGGCGTCGGAAATAAACTGTCCCAACATGATTCCCCAGCATCCCCATACTCCGACACGAGCAGCATGACGGAGAAGAATTGCTCGTCGACCTTCAAAGCCTAGGAATTTGCTTGGGTTGAAATCGGGATACTTCCTGTAGGGGTCGATTATCGGCCAATTGAAATTCTTGCGCGTCGACCAAGCGCGATACAGGCCCCAGTAGTGTCCCAGTTGCACAGTGTTTAGGATGTTGGCGTTCCTTTCGGCCATGTGGTAGGCTGCGGCCTCTGCCTCTTCCTGGGTTGGGTGTCTTCGGAGGAGCGCCCCGGCGTGAATCAAGTACTGAGCGGTATCTCTGCTAGTCAATTGCGTGTGCAACTTTTGAATCTGAACTGGGACCAGCGTATATGGACGAGGGAGATTTTCCATTTCCAGTCTATATTGACGACCATTCTCTCCGGGTGGTTGTACATTGCCCATGAAGTCTTGTGGCGGGCTGTCCGCAGAAGCCTCCTCCAGAACCATGATCGGACAATGTGAATGAGGCGATATAAGCTGATGATGGAGCTCAAGGTCGGCACAGAGATGGTGTGCAGGAGGTTCAGCGCGGTACAAAGGTCGAGAATGGAATGGAATGGAGCTGGTGATGACGCCAACATCGAAATGACCCGTAAAGCGTGGAATCCAAGTGTCAAAGCTCCAGGGCGGTCAGAGGAGCCTTTCTCACCGTCCAGAGTTTATGCCGGCAGAACACGAATGGATCGAATAATGCAGGGAAGAGAAAAACATACAACGTCTGCACATAAGCAAGCAGAACCTTTTCATGGAATGAGATTATGATCATGTAAATCCAGTATATTGCAAATGAAGCATCATTTCATTGTTCGAGAGCAAGGCATTGTTTCCTCCTCTCAAGTCCAATGGTACTTTCCTCTTTAGGATTAGCCCAGAACCCCCTTGGCGTGCGTAAGTGCCTCTGCTGTGGCTACAAATCTGCGTCACCACCGCATCCTCACTCAACAGCAATGCCTGTCCCCATCGCCACTCAGGTCGTTTACGACGGCATTGGTAGCATACCTTACGCATGGACCGCCATCAAACTTGTACCATGGCTGCTGCTTTTGGCCGCGCTCAAGAGGTACTTTGGTGGAAATGTCAACACCTCTGAGCGGAAGATGCATGCAAAGGTGGTCTTGTTGACTGTTAGTCCTGCGTTTACTTTGTGGCTCCACCTCTGCTGACTTATCCCCAAGGGTGGAACATCCGGAATAGGAGCACAAGTTGCCCGCGAGCTCGCGCTCCGTGGAGCTCACCTGGTATTGCTGACCCAGCACGAGCTTTCCGACCCTTTTCTGGTCGATTACATCGACGACTTGCGCGAGCAGACGAACAACTCGCTCATCACTGCTGAACACTGCGACCTCGCCTCTCTCCACAGCATCCGCAAGTTTGCCACAAAATGGGTCGACAATGCGCCTCCGCGCCGGCTGGACATGATCATTCTATGCGCCAATACATTCACGCCCAAGAGAGCCAAGGCTAGGGTAACTCAGGACGGCTTGGAAGAAAGCTGGGGTATAAACTATCTGTCAAACTTCCACCTCCTCAGTATCCTCAGCCCTGCCTTGCGTGCACAGCCACCGGACAGGGACATTCGGGTGATTTTCAGCACCTGCAGCAACTACATGGGCGGTCAATTGCCAAACTTCAAGCGCGATGCTCAGGGCGATGCCAAAGCTGGAAAAGGGAAATCCAAGAAGGGCCAACAGAAAGAGGTCCTTGCTTTCAAAGCAACGTCCGCCGACGCGACTTCGAAGCTTGCGCTCATGACGTTTGCATCTGCCTTCCAGAAGCACCTTGCATCGTACAAAAGGCCTGATCAGTTTCCTATGACAGCACGCGTCTTCATGATCGACCCTGGATTCACGAGAACGCCGGGTATGCGGAGATATATGACTTTTGGAAGCCTGTGGGGTCTGGTGCTTTATCTGATTACTTGGCCTCTGTGGTGGCTGGTATTGAAGAGCCCTCAACAAGGAGCTCAGACATACTTGTGGGCATCTATGGACGATAGACTGGGTCGCGAGTCGGGTGGAAAATTTCTGAAGGAGTGCAGGGAGGTCAAGTTTATGAGGGGTGAGATCGAAGACGAGCAAATACAGAAGGGCCTTTGGGAGGCTAGTGAGAAGACGATAGAGGAGCTTGAGAAGAGGGGCGCCCTGGAGCGCGCACGTCAGAAGAAGCAAGGGGAGGAGGTCGAGAAGGCGAAAAAGCAACAGGCGGAGCTCAAAGCTCTGGAAGAGCTTGTCCGAAAGGCGAAGTCTGCCAAAGATCTGGAGAAGGAACAAGGGAAAGATATAGAAGGGTCGAAAGGAAAAAAATCCAAATCTCGCAAGGGTTAATAGAGCGACACGTGAAAGCTTGCTCGAGAGAATAGTCACTTGCGAGGTCTCGTTTATCATCATGACTATTTGCAATGTCTATGATTGTGGCACGGTTGCAACACCGCCGAGTCTCGCTGCCGTACATGAACTGCTCAGGCTTGTGTTAGGCCGCTAAATGAGCACGGTATGTGGCCTAATAACAGCAACTTTGAAGTATGTAGATGTCAGGCCTCCGACAAAGCCTGAAGGAGAAAATCGTAGGAGTCCCACCCGGAGAGCACGCTCTCTATCTTGGTCTTTTAGTTAGCTGAATGCTATTCTGCCCCTTCGAGCCTCACAGTAGAACTGTTTCGAAGCACTGTTTCATGGCGTCTCGGGTACCAGAAGCCCGACAGTATAGTGGATGTCGATTGGACCGAACACCGCAACTGAGACGCTTGGCGTCCAGTCTGGCCGTTGAGGCTCAACATGGGGCTGAAGCTGGAGCGGAAAAGTGTTCTGCAGGCTGTGCCCATTCATTTCTTTTTTTGGGCCTCTATTGCGTAGCCATGCGGCGACTAGCATGGATTTCAACTATTTGAGGCGGGCTCTACAAGGGACAAGCTGGAGCCTCTCAGACGCCCGACTGTTCGAACGAGGGTCTTTAACTGATCAGCCTCCTAAGAGCGGGCTTACAAATGTCTCTCCAAGTCGAACTGGGTGACCGTGTTACACGAGGTCCGTGCCAGTGCCTAATGAGACACACGAGACATTTTTCTCTAGGTAGCCAGAGGGTTGGCGTGTATCGTGACATTTTTGATAGTCACCTTGTCCTTGGGTCGGTGCTTCTTGTCCACTTGTAGGGCCTCCAAGTCATCCAAGACTTCGTCACCATGGATGACTCGTCCAAAGACGGTATTTTTGCCGTCGAGATGCGGCGCGGGGGCGAGGCATATGAAGAATTGGCTGCCGTTGGTATCGGAACCCTTGTTGGCCATGCTTACAACACCACGCGAGTTGTGGCGCAGTGCAGGCTTGATCTCATCCTCGAAAAGGCGATCCGGGGTCGTGTAAATGGACACGGAGGATTTGGACTTGGGGTCCGATGCAGGACTGCCGGTCTGAACCATGAACGAGGGAATCACGCGGTGAAAAGGGGAGCCGTTGTACTGGCCAGAGGCGCAAAGCGCGAGAAAATTCTGCGAAATGGCCGTCAGTGTACGCGCTGAGGAGAGGATGGTGCGCACAGAAAGTACCTCTGCTGTTTTGGGGACGCTTTCGCAAAAGACCTCAATCTTGAGATCGCCACGGTCAGTGTGAAGCTGGAGAGGATGGCAGAGTCAGCTGAGAACCAGAGGCGCGCAAATGTCTTCAATGTGGACTCACAGTGACGGACATGACGGCTCATGGCGCATAGAAGAGATGGACGTGACGTCGAGCTGGGAAGAACCAAGTGCGAGACGGACGACTCTCACGGGGCAGCGGGCGGCGCCGGCGCAGAGGACTGGTCGGAGCGTGTCTGGTCGCCGGGTTGGTGGCTCGCGCCTTGTCGCTGGAACTGTTCTTGCTCCCTCCCGCCGTGCTGTCAGGCAGAGTCCTTGCACGCACCACTACTACACGGTGAGGCATCTGGATAGCAACCTAGCCGCTACCTTTGCCTTTGCCTTTGCCTTCGCCTTTACTGCTTGCTTGTTTGCTTGCTTGGTGCTTGTTTCTTTGCTTGGTGCTGCTGAAGGTTGGAGGCCGTCAGACGCCACATATGCTCACCTCCGCTCCCGAACCACGACGTTGAAACCGCTATCGTCCTCAAACACCACACCACATACACTCCTCCAAGCCAGACCCCATCGTCGCCCTCGTCCGCTTCCACCAGACGGTATCGCTGCAGCCTCCCGCACTGCACCGCTACCTTACCCTCCTATCTTAACATCCGTCTCCACCACCTCCCCACCACCGCCGCGCCCATCCACTTGTACTCGTTGCCG
>JAIFKG010001547.1:0-40816 GCA_020351975.1 Phyllosticta ampelicida
GGGGGGGACGAGGAGGCTGGAGCATTCTGGCTGCTGCTGCTGCTGCTGCTGATTTTCCCTCAGTAGTAGACAGTTCCTTTTTGACGTCATACCTTCTTCCACATCGTCTGTCGTAGTGCTCATCAATCAACAATCATCATCGTACAGGGGCAGGGGTGGGGGTCAACGGAGGACAAAAACGACACAAAAGAAAACAATTACAACCCGAGCATGCCACTATCCCTCCTCCCGCTCGGCATGGTAGGACCCTCGAGGTATCCGCCTGCACCTCCTCCCACCATGCCCTGACTCGAGCCGTGCCCGTTCTTGCCCTTGTCCAAGCCAGCAACTACCTGGCCAGCAGTCGGGTCGCCGTAGCCGCCACCGTCGGCGGTCCCGTATCCCGCGTGCCCGCCGTACATGTCGGTGCCGTCGATGAGGCCGCCGTAGGCCGCGCTCCAGCTCTGTCGCGGGTTGTACGCGGCGAGGTGGTCGAAGACGGGCGTGTGTGGCTGCTGGCCGCTGCCGTCCAGCTGCTGCTGTTGCTGCTGGTGATGGTGGGACGGGTGCGGCGTCGGCGCATGCGAGTGATGGCCGCCGTGATGATGCTGCGAGTGCTGCGAGGAAGCCGGGTGGCCCGCTCCAATGTCGTAGTATCCGCCGGTGCCACCGCCGCTCCCGCCGTTGGTGGTCGACCCTTGGCTGCCCCCGTGTATGCTAACGGCCGGCTCCATCCACACGTTGATGTGCCCGCCAGTGAATTCGAGCGCGTTGGCGTCCATCTCGGCGCTCATGTGCGGCCCGCCCGAAGACGCAGCGGCCAAGTTCAGAGCCGGCATGGGCTGCGGCAGCGTCAGCCCCATCGATGTCAGCGGGTCCAAGTCGAACGGGTTCCCGGACGCCGCACCATCGAAGCTGGGCTGCGTCGACGTTGTTGGCGTGATAAGTCCGGATGCCGTGGGCGCCATCTCGAAGCCGTATTGCGAATGCTCCTGCTTCGGGACCGCCGCAGCGAAGGACGAGTCCTGCTTGAGCGGCTCGTCTTTGCACGAGGGGGGAGTCTGGTGCGGCAGCAGCGCGCGTCGCCAGGTCGTCTCCCCTGAGGTGCCCGGCTCGGCGTGTCGAAAGGTCCATCCGACGACGAGGATACGGTTATGCTGCTCGGGGTACCCGTTGCCGCCTTCGCGCGGGATGGCGTAAATTTCCTGCACGGCCGACAGAGATGCGAGTGCCGCCTTGACGTTCTCCTTGACCTTGAGCAGCTCATCATCCTCCGCCTGCGCCGCGCCCATGGCCGGGATCAGCGTCTTTGCCTTTTTGTTGGCCTCACGCATCTTCATCGACAGTGGTCCGAGTTTGGCTGCCCAGAATCCGCTGCCAAAGGTGCCCGCGACGGCGTGCAGTCGGCGCGAGTTCATGTCGTAGCCCAGGACGCTGCGGATTGGAGACGTAGCGAGGTTGTTGCCGTCGTAGAAGCGAGTGTGAGACTCGAACCGATCATAGTGCGAGTGGTTGTAGCTGCTACTAAACTCAATCTGAATACCAAGCTCATCCGAGTCTTTGGCAATGTGTTGGGCCATTAGCATGATGGATGAGTCGGCAAGGATGACGTCCGAATCCGTCGTCCTGTCCTCAAGCAGGTCTCGGAGATGTTTGGGTAGATTTGCCGTCTGCGGGTCGTTATAGGCAAGGCTCTGGCGTTCTGCACGTTTTGCGAAGCGAGTGAAGCAATGAAGGGATCGCGGAGGGTCTGAGGTCGTGTCTCGTGCATTCATTTCAAAGCAAGCCGGAGTCAATAAGGTCGACGAGGAGAGGATTTGTTGTGGAGGTGGCAACTGCGCGTGGTGTAGATAGGTGTCCTGAATCACTGGGTTGTAGTCGAGCGACCGTATGCTTGCTTGCGGGCCAAGAGGCCGTCGCAGCAAATCTGTCGAGTGGTGACGCTTGTGCCGACTGCTGGTGTCAACCTTGGCCATGTACCTCATTACTAGACACGATCAGTAAGATGCGTCAATCAGACCTGGATCTACTTACTCTTGGGAAATTCTTTGAAGAGCGGCTTCAGCACTTGGATGTGGCTAGAGACTTGCTTCCTAGTCCTAGCCTCACCGGTCCATTTCTCGATTGCATACGCAATCAGCTCGTTGCGACCGCGAAGTTTGCCCTCGTGTGGCTGCTTTTGGCGACCCATAGGAGGGTACTTTACCAAGGCTGAGGATGTCAGCACACGACCCTCAATTGCAGGAGATTGTAGTTACCCGCGAAAAAAGCCATCTCCATGTGTTCCGGCCATTTTTGGTCTTGCTTGTTGTCAGGCGTGCCATCATCCAACTTGGGCTGTCGTGCCCGGTACTTGCGGTATGCATCAGAGCGTTGAAGCATTGCCCAGAGCCGCGCAGCCTCGTGAGCCACTCGCTCATCTGGTTCATTCATCATCATCATCATGAGACCATGACCCGAAGTGGACCTCTGAGACGGAGGGAGGTATCCGTGTGGCGAGCCACCAAAATAGTTCTCAGCGGGCTGATACAACCCATGCTTGCGCTGGTCTTGGTCTAGAAAGTCTTGCTGGCGATTGTTGCAGCGCTCTTGGAGGATTCTGTTTTGCACGCCCAGCTCGTCAAAGGCGCTTTCGTGGTGAAGAGATGGGGCGTTCGATGGCAGTACGCATGAAGTTCTGTCCATAGCCGTCCGGGAATGCCGCGATAAGAATGAGGTCAGAAAAGTAAGAATGTCTGGGGCGAGCTGCACTCTCTCGAAAAGAGAACACGATGACGAAGGAACGTAGAGAGCTGGACCAAAGGAATGACTTGACAGAGAAAGAGAATGTGGACGAGAACTGTGGGAATGCACGAGACGTAGACGTTGTTTATAGGAAGGCTGGGTATGGACTCAGAAAGGAGTCTTGGGACCTCGAACAATGCCACAGAGCACCGTAGAAACGCCTGGCAGGAAAAGCTTGGGTCAATCAATGACATAAGATGGGTAAATTCTGCCCACGATTCACCGGGGGACGGGATTGGTTGAATCTCAGGTTCGTTTGTTGTCGTTAATGATGGATTTTCGTGGATTGACTACTTGAAGAATGCTGACTTGCTTCTATTCTATCACGTTAGCCGGACAAGCAAGGGTCAAAAGGCTCCCATTCGCCATGACAAGTCGTCTTTCTGGTGAGGGTCTAGTTGAGACCCTTTGGACGTTGGATGGGCCAGGGATGTGGCCAATGCGAGGAATGTTCTTTACACCCACACACTACAGTTTCTACAATCGAGCCGAGTCTCTCGACAGGAATGCGACGGAAGTTAGCGTGTATGATAAGAAAGAAATTGGTTCGCTAGGCGTCATTGCCCTTGACTTCTCGATAGCATCGAGCAAACTCGCGCCTAAGACATCAGTCGCAGCAAGGTCATTCACGTACGCGTATGGAAAAAAGGCTACGGGCGTCTGGTTTCCGGTCGACTGCTGCGGGGAGGGGATCGTGCTGGTCGGGACGCGGGTGGCGGGTCCCGCCAATGGGAAGGGGCATCAAACCGGAGGAGCGCGTCCAAGGTCGCGTTTCGCCGACGAAGCAAGGAGGCACGACCAGCAGCGGCCAAAGGGCTGTCTGTGGAGCACCCTTTGGAGCAGCTTAAGCCTCGTCGAGGTCATCGTTGCCTGCAACGTTAAATTTCTTCCGGCCCGCTCCGGTGAGATTTTGCAAGGCCACTTTATTGACTTGCTTGCCAACTTTCTTCTGCATCTTGGCAATTTCTTCTTCAGCGTCCTCTGGGTCTTCAGAGGCAAAGTCAAGGACCAGTTTGCGACCCAGCAAGTGGGTATTGCGCAGCGCGTCCATGGCGTTCTCCGCCTCGCGAGGAGTCGTAAAGTCTGCGAACGCGAAACCCCTCGCTGAGGCATCAAATTTCTTGGGCACGCGAACAGAGCGTAGTTGGCCGTAGGCTCCAAATAAGGCGCGAACATCCTTCTTTGATGCTTGGAAGGGCAAGTTTTTGATGATAATCTTGGTCGTCGCGGCCTTCTTCGCCTTGTCCTCTTGGCGACGCTCCTCTGCAGCATCCAGCCCCCTGTGAGAAGCCTTGATGCTGAGATGATGTCCGTCGAGATTGTAGCCGTCCATAGCTGCGAGGGCAGCTTGCGCTTGTTGTTTGGTTCGGAACTCGAGGAAACCAAAGCCCATACTCAAGGTTTGCCCCAGCTTCTTTGGATCCGTCTTTGTTCTGACAGTCGCAGAAACAAATCCATCCAGAGGCTTGAAGACCTCAGTCAAGCGCTGAGTAGTGGTGGCAAAGTTGAGATTGCGAACATAGAGCGTGGATGTTTCAATCTGCTCTGGTGCTGCTGGAGTGGCAAGCAAATCACTTGCGGTCAGTTTGACCTTGATGTCTTCAGAAGAAGGCAACGAAATGCTTGGCATAGTGATTGGCTCGACTTTCCCGCTGAAAAGATCCTTCGGAGCCTTCTCGAGAAAGAGGATGGAGTCTTTGATCTTGCGATATGCCAAAGAAGCAAAAGCGGCGCGAGCTTGAGGAGCTTGCGCGAACTCGACAATGGCAATGGTACCGCTCGGTGGCATGAGAAACCGGGTCACTTTGCCATGGTCTTCGAACATCTTTCTCAACTCGTCTGGCTTGGTTCCGTACGGAAAGTTCTTGACAAGAATGGCAGTATCCCCCCGGGCCTTGTGTTTGAAGGCGTCAAGGTCTACCCCGTTTTGTGAGAAGTAGGATTTGGTCTCCTGGATGACATGCGTTTCCGCGTGGGCTTGCTTGACTGCCGCATCTGCAGAAGTTGGATCAAGCAACTCGGATTTGCTGATACCCAGACGATCGGAGACGGAGGACATGACCGAGTCGGCGTTCATGTAGAGCGAATTCCAATTGAACGTGGTCTTGGAAGACTCTGCCTTGCGCATGATTTGTTTTTGCTTCTTGAGAGGCAACTTTGAGATGGCAAACTCGTCAAGCTTGTTCTCTCTTTTGGGAGCAGCTGGAAGGATGTGCAAAAGTCGACCTTGGAAGATTCGGCCATCCATCTCTTTGTACGCCTTGACGGCTTGCTCGAGTACCTGAAAAAGGACGTACGCAAAGCCTTTACCAGAATTGGTCTTGGGGTCGACCGGGACATGCACCTAATGCCGTCAGCAATTACAAACGACGAGTGGAGTCTGGTACGAAGAAGTGGGCTCGAAAATTCAGACAGTGAGAAGCATCTACTAAAATATTCTCCCAGGGTATCCTCAGCTGCATAGCATCGGTTGTCCCTATCTGTGTTCATCATGGAATAGAATTTAAGGACAAGACTTTTTTGACTTACCTCTTCAATGTCTCCAAATGTGCGGAACACACTGCGTATGTCGTCCTCTGAAACATCATATGGCAGATTCCTTAGGAATAAACGTCCTGTCTGGTGAATCTTATTAAGCTCCGTTTCAACTTGCTCAGACGACGTGGTGTCAGGGGTCTGCGCCTCTTCCTGAGCAACTTTTTTCTCGTCCGAGGTACCACCAGCGTCAACTGTCTTATGAGTCTCATTGGACTTGGGCCGAAGGGCCTTCTCATTGCTGTCATCGTCTTCCACCAAACCCAGCAGCCGGCTCGTCCTTGATCGTAGCCAGTCGGCATCCGAGACAGATTCAACCGATGCTTGAGCTTCTTCACAAGCTTCACCAGCAGCCTCCACCGATGCAGGCTCAGTCGATTGGACGTCATTTGAATATGGGATCGGCTTAGCGGGGTTAACAGCCGGTGATGGTGGTGACACACGTTTGGGTTTCTTTTGCACTGTCTGATACTCGTCATCGCTCTCTGCCTCATCCTCCTGGACCGTCTCAACTTTGGTGTCTTGAGCCTTGGCGGAGTGATCGATTGGGACGTCGTCGTTCTGCCATGCCTTTTGCTTGGAGGGTGCCTTCATCACCTCCAAGAATTCCTTCAGCTTGGGATCAGCTTCGACAGCCTGATTGGTGCTGCGCTTGCGCTTCAACGAGTTTTCAGGTGAGATAGGGATCTTGTGATCGGTGTCATGAGAAACTGGCGCGGTCGGTGCTCTCTTCCCCCTTCTGGGTTCCGGCGCTTGGCCAATCTAGAGGGCTGGGTCAGCAAACTCTTGCGCAGTAGCTCTGAGTTGAAGCTTACGGGATCAGCTAATGTGACTCCTATTCTTGACATTCGAATGAAAGACTTGTTGAAGTACTTAACGGCTGCCAAAGCCGCCTGGGGTGTCTTATACCCGATGAACCCAATGCGGCGGTGGGCCAGCAGCTTTGCGTCGGTGATGGCATCTTGCTGAGCAAAGTGCTTCTTGAAATCGGCCTCACCCAGCGTGGGCGGTAAGTTGGTGATGTAGATGCGCGAGGAAGCCATTGCGCGAGGGCGCGTCGTGTCGTGGAAAAATTGAATGGAAAGGTAAATACAAAATTCGCGCGAGTCCGGTTTTCTCGCTAGCGCCGGTTGTGATCGCCGCCGCGCATGAGCCGACGACAGGCCCAATGGCTTGGCGGCATCCGGTCTCCTCCCCAACCCCTGCTGCTCTTCTGTAACCTCACCAGTCTTCAACCTTTTCGGACACACGTACTCGCCGACTTCGACCAATCAGCACGAGCCAGCAGCCGCTGTCCAGGCCCAAACTAGCGTCCATTTGCCTCGTTCTACGCTCCTTGCGCCTGGAAATTTCACTCGACTCGGCCAGCGCCATGGCGAACGAGAAGGGGCAGAATGCGGACCTAAAGCTTGAAGGTTGGAGCTGCCTTTCGGGCGTTTGAACCGCTTTGGCTAATTTGCATTTGCAGCTCAGGTCAAGTCTGCGGACATGGTAGGCCTCTGTCCATGACTAGTGGAATCTGGCGTTGCTAAAAGTAGTGCAGACCTTGGAGATGCAGGAGCAAGCGATTGAAGTTGGTGAGGAAATTGTGGTAGAAGCAATTCTCAGATGCTGACTTTTGTTTCCAGCCATGGAAGCCATGCAAAAGTTCAACATCGAAAAGGTGGGTTTGGTTGGCCGAGACGCGAGGGACGCGAGCTGAGCCGGTTTAGGACATTGCGCAATACATCAAGAAAGAGGTGAGCCTCTTCAACTCATTGTCCATCAATTAGTACTTATCCTCTCCAGTTCGACGACAAGCGTGGTGCAACCTGGCACTGTATCGTCGGAAGGAATTTCGGAAGCTTCGTAACTCATGGTACGCTCTCACGAACCCGCTCGGAATTATTTCTGACCCACGGAGTAGAAACGAAGCACTTCATCTACTTTTATCTGGGTCACTCAGCCATCCTTCTCTTCAAGACACAGTAAAGGAGTTGAAATCGGGATTCTATTTATTCCACAGCTCTCTGGGCCTCAGCGAAGGCGAATTAGTCTGGCAATACTCGTGCAACACGGCTTTCGACTGGAGTTGGTCCTACTGCATTCTCACTTGTCCTATAGCAATACCGGCAGCCAGCTCGATTGGTTAGATATGTCTAATGACTCTCGAATTCTGTTCTCTCTTCTACGAGCAGCATGCTGTGGTGTTGGAAATCCAAAGCACACCGACTAATTACGGTTTGGAGGAATCTGGGACAGGAGCGTTGCTTGGTGGTTACCTCGATGTGGAAGTCACGTTGCTTGAGGGTGCCTAGAGTACCAAGAGCAGAGTAGAACTTGATCCAAGTGCTTGCCTTTTCCGATGCAGCAATCCTGATCCAACAGCTCATGCTGGAAAGTACCTACTCCTGGGTAGCCAGCCAAAGACGCGAGTGGTAGTTGTCACTAGGAAGGACATAGGCAGTCTGAATCACGTGACTGGACCCTGTTTTGGCGCCCCGGTGGCGTCTGTGCGACCGTCACGCTGCGCGCACCACAAACGCACTCTTTGACATCGCACCTCCGCCTTGCGGGTAGCGCATGCAACGCGACATCAAATCATGGTCTACGAGTGGGAGGGCAAAGAGGTCGATAGCTATCGACTCTATGTCGAAGAGCGAAGGTCTCTCGACGAGGTCATGGAATATTGGAAGCTGAGGGGTTTTACGCCAAGGTTAGTTTGTCTCGTTCTGGCTCAACAGCCCACCGTACACGACTACGGACGTCGACTCGGCCAGTTTGCACACCACCGCCTGGCATGCCCCAGCTAACCTCAATAGCAAACGGGCTTTCCAAACACAGTTCAAGGTCAGATGATGCCACGACCCGGCAGACTGTTGGCTGATCCTCAGCACAGCGATGGGACTTTCCAAGCAAGCAGAATCCGGCGCACAAGAATCCGGCTCTCGTCGCACGCGTCAAAGAGCTGTGGGAGACCAATACAAGCCAAAGGGACATGCTCCAGATATTAAATGACGAAGGTTTTGAACTGCGCGAGCGTGAGCTCATGCGTGTCAGAGCGAAGAATCGCTGGCTTTTAAGAGTGGCCAACGGCACGAAGGGTGCACCTACCATACCTTCATCTCAAGGCACTGGAGCTATATCGGACGAGCTCATGACAGAAATGCAAGATGCAGTAGGAGTATACCCTCCTGTACCCGTCTTGTACTCACAACGTCATTCTCACAAATCTTGCAGCAAGAGAATTCCAGAAATAGCGCGGCATCCGCATACTCAGCAACCAACTCCACATCGGAACAGAGCCCAGAAGTGCTTCGCGAAAGACAGGACCGCCTCGAAAAGCGGAAACTGGATAGCGAGGAAAGATGGGCCAGTAAGAAAAGAAGGCGGCGTACGCGGAACTGGGCCGGTCTACCCCCAGATCCTGCGCAACCTCCACGATACCCATCAGAGACGACGATTGACGAAAGTAAAGCCTACCTCAGTCTGGACAATGAAAAGTACCGAGAAATGCGAGAGCAATTTCAGGCCATTTGCAGCGAAGAGGACGTAATAAAAAAGAGACAGGCCGGACCAGAAAGATGGCAAGCAGTCAAGGACCGTTTAATTGCCGAAAACGAGCATCTCACGATCCTCTTTGCCCGGGATTACGAAGGGGAAGAGACTGACAAAAGAGCGCTCTCATTAGACGTCATTTGCACGGACGTCACGAAGCGAATGCGGACCTTGGAACGCAGGATGACAGTCGCCGAGGCAAAGAATATCATCGGCGTCAATCCCGAGGAAAGTCGACATATCAGAAACGACTTTTACAGTACCCTGAAAGCCGATCATTTCACAAGCAAGTTGGAAATGGGTGTTGAGCATTGGGAGAAGCTGAAGAAGCAATGGATCTCTGGTTCTCCAATTTTGCGGCGCATCCTCGCCCAAGGAGAAGCGGACCCTCAATACAAGGACAAACTCAAGGCATTGGAATTTTTGTGCCGAGATGTGGTGAAGCGACTGCATGACGACCAATCCAAACGCGACAACTCGGGAAAGAAGCAGCTCAAAAACGGCCCAGGACCGGGACCCGCGCCACCAAAACATGGACAAAGCATATCCCGTGTGCCCAAAAAGCCGAATGGCGGACCAGGTCCAGCAAAGCAAGCCCCTGTAGGATATGCGCAAGCCACGAACGACACGGCATCCACTCCGAGCGCAGTAGATCTTCAAATAGATCCTTCTTTGCTGTTGGCTGCCAGCGATCTCGCAAGCCAGCAGAGTCAGGAATACGACCGTCAGCCCTCGAGCGAGCCAGAGTACATTGCACCACAGCAGCAGCTAGCCCAAGAGTTTGCGTACCACGCTGAGCCGTCCCCTACGCCGATTCCAGTCTTTTTCAGATTGCACCAGCACTCGCAAATCCAGTCGGATCCAAGGCTATGGCTCGGAGCGTTGACATCGGGGACCATGGAGGAGCTTCGGGGCCTGTCGACTCGGGCACATCCGGGCAGCAGTGTGGTGAGGATTGAAGGAGTAGTCAAGGGACCGGATCTCAAGGAAGTGAACTACCCAATCGATGACAATGAGGAGCTCGGAGGGTACCTGGCTCACATGAGCTCAAGCAAGGTCACGTTTGCCGTGCAACTCGCCTGAGGGTACAAGCAGTCGTAAGGTAGTAAAGATAAACAGGCTTCTGGTGGTGTGGTGGTGTTGCAACTTTACGTCAGAGGCGGCGGAGGCAGATCCCTGCGGCCATCAGGGCAGTGTTTGGGTCGAGCTTTCGCTGGGAGGACGCGTCTCGTGTTTGGCTGCACGTGCGACGCAGCGACGCAAACGCAGGACAGGCCGACGATAGTAGAACTATGGATTATGATTGAACAACTGGCCTACGGCACACGCAGCCTCTCAGCTGTGACGCCTTCTCTTTGCATCGTGACTCGCTCTGAGCTGCTCCTGCCGCGCGCCAAGCGGCTTGGCACCTTGGCAAACGCCCCGCTGCTGTCACAGGCGGGTGCTGCTCACTGCCCCACGAAGCGTCGAACACGAACACATGTCCTTCAGCCCGTTCCTTAACTCTCTCTCTCTTTCTCTTCCTCTATACCTACTCTAAACCCTTCAATCACCTAGCCGTCACTGAGCACCCATCAGCTTTTCATAATGCCGACTCTTCGGCTTTCCCCGACTTTTCTACTCTCATTTCTAGTTCTGCTAGCATTCTTGGCCACTCCGGGCTTGTGCTTCGGTGCTGGAAATGTCGCGAGCGTGAGCCGAATCGAAGGAATCAACTTCAGGCATGGCGACATTGAAGACGTATGTTTTTCGTGCATCTGGTAAGACTCAGTGTCACTGATGATTGTGAGCAGACACTGCTCAACATCCTCATGGGAAAGATTGGCAAGGGCAAGAAATTCTCCAAGATGGATGTCAAGCGTGTTTACTTTGGGTATGGCCGCACTGACTGGAGAAATCATGTGGCTAACAATCCACAGAAACTGGCTTCGCGACTACAGCCAGGCTGTCGACGTAGGTCACGCAAGCACCCGCTCTCGAGATGCCGCTGACACTGCCCGCAGGTTGGAGCCCTCAAAATGGTCTCTTCCGAGGCCATTCGTTTGCTTCTCTGGATTCTCGGATTCATGAGTTTCGGTTTCGCTACCGGCGAGTTTGAAGTGACCCGCGACAGGTACACAACACTGGCCCCGCGTTTTGTTCACATTGTGCTGACATGGCTAGGATCGGCTGCTACCGGCCGGAGGAGCACATCGACAACCCCAAGGGTGCGTTTCCAAGCTCAAACACTAATAGCGATGCTGAATGGTGGCCCAGACTATGCAGACAACCTGGACGCTCGCGAATACGACCGCCGTCTCCGTGGACCTGTCAACGAGGAGGTCGAACTCGCCATCGACGAGCGTACCGGGCTCAAGAACTACATTGCCAACGAGCGCGCTGGAATTGACACTTCTGCTGGTCTTGTGCGTAAGCTGTTTGGACGGTCCATCGAGCTTGCTCGCCGCTACCGCAGGGACGGCAACAAGAATGACTTTTACGAGGCCCTTCGTCTTTTGGGTACCGGCTGCCACTGTCTTGAAGGTATGTGGGTAATGATTGGGCGGTAAAACTACAAGCCATCGGAGGCTTGGCCTAAGTCCCTACGCAATCGCTTGAATCCTCCCAACTGCACGCACTCTTCTCTAGCACCTGGAACTTTCGAACTTGGCAGTTTCTTTCGTCTCACACTGTGATTTGGACAGGCTGGTTAACAAAAAACAGACTACTCCGCTCACTCCAACTACACCGAATTGGCACTCATTGAGCTCGGGGAGCGTGATGTCTTCCCTCACGTTGGTCGCGACACTAAGGTCGAGGTCGAGGGCGCTCGCGGACGCGTCTACCCTTGCGTGACCGGTACGTGATATGTCTGTCTTCCACTCGCCAGGCTGACTTTTGAAGGAACTTTTGGTGGTGTCGATTTCCTCCACTCCGTCATGGGTGAGTTCAACGACAAAGCTACCCAGTCTGAAATCCAGGAGCTCGAGGGCGCCATTAGTAATGCGCAGTCCAACCACGAGGCCAAGTCTATGGTCAAGGATCTTCTGAGCCAGCTGCCCGATGGCCTAATTGGTGGCGACAATGCTGCTAAGGCCGATGAGATGGAAGAGAACGCTGCTGCCGGCCAGATGGAAAATATGAGCGTCAACCCGAAGGACCCTGAAGCATTCGTGGAGCAGATGGAGCAGATTAGGCGCCAAATTTACCCGATCCTCGAATGGCACGACAATCTCATGATGAACATCAATAACGCCATTGAGAAGATCCCCGTTCTCCCAGACCTTCTCGACAAGTTTTCGGAGAACATGAGCATCTTTGTGTTCTCGCTGATTGCCCCTTTCATTTTGCCAGTCATTCAGCAGGTCAAGGCGGAGTTGCAGACCGGCTCCTCGGAAGTTATCCAGAGCTCGGCGGACAAGCAGCACATTGTCTTCAACGACGACTCGAGCTCTGACCCCACCCACTCGATGCTTGCCAAGGACCACTTCTCCAACGTGCTGAACGAGCCCGCTGGAAAGGTTGCCAGTCAAGTTCTCAAGTGGGCCGTGCCTCAGATTGTCGAGTGCTGGGACAACGATGACGTCAACGCCGACCGCACCATCGGACGCATCGTAGATGGTGTCCTGCACCACCCCGCCCTGCGAGATTCTGGCGAGGATGGTGTCCGTGAAGGTCGCCAGCTCATGTTCCGCGTCGTGCAAAAGTGGTGGGAGGAGAAGGACGACCGCGACAAGGATGACTTCCGCGAGAGGCTGAGCCGCGAGGGCGTAGAGCAGGGTCGCAATCATCGTGAGGGTGTCGAAGACTCTGGTCACGGCTGTGGAAAGCCTCTTGCCATGGCCAGCTCCATTACTGGCGGCAACTACAGCCAGCAGTCGTCCAGCTCGGGCAACAAGATTGTTGACCACGTGGGTAACCTGGCCGGAGAGGCAGCTGGTGGCGGTGCTTTTGGTAGCATGGTCGGCGGCCTCGTTGGCAATGTCCTTGGAGGTGTCCTCGATGGCGGTAAGAAGGAAACGAAGAAGTACGAATCGGAAAGCTACGGCGATAATGGTTCGCATCAGCAATCGTACGTGGAAACCAGCCACCAGCGCCGCAACTCAGGAGAAGATCGCTTTGGCCAGTCCGAGTACCGGCGCGAGGAGTACGGTGGAGGACGGGGCGAGCGTGAAGAATATTCGCGCTACGAGCAGCAGGGCCGTTCAGGCGGAGGTTTCCAGGTCAGCACCGAGGAGCGTGACTACGAATCTGGTGGCTACGAAAGGCGCCAGGAAGAGCGGTACGACAACTACGGTGGAGGCTACGAAACCAGGCAGCGCACCGAGGGATACGGAGAAAGCGGCGAGTACTACCAGCAGGAGTCCAGGTAAGTCTTCCCTTCCCCAGCGGATGAAAGAAACGCCGAGTTCAAGGCATGGTGCGAGGCCGTAGCCCACGAGGGCATTCAGGGTATGGTTTGAAAGCATGCAAGTCCTCGCTCGAAGACAGGGCGCATTCAAGCCTCCTTGTCCATTACGCCCCAACCTTGCGTGGTCACTGTCAAGCAATCAAGCCTTGGATTCGAACATTCCTTTCATCCCTTTCGTCACCACTGCGCTGTCACAGACAATGTCATCTTTAATCTTCAACTAACTCGAACCACAGGCACCACGGCCGCCGCTCCGATAATGATGATGATGACGAAGATTCTGACGAGGAAAAGCGGCGCAAGAAGGAGCGCAAGAGGCGCGAGAAAGAAGAAAAGGAGCGCCGCCGCCGCGAAGAAGGTAGCTACAACTCGGAAGACAGCGATTCGTCCAAAAAGCACCACCGTCGCAAGTCTGGTTCGCGCGAGCGTCGCTCTTCTCCTGAACGGGGTGAAGACGGCTACGGCATGAGCTCCGGATACGGAGGCGCGCCGTCGTCGTCTGGCTACGGAGGTCGCTCCGAATACACCAGTGGTGGAGACGAATATTCCAGCGGAGGCGGGTACGGCCGTTCGGAAGTTTCCAGCAGTGGCTATGGAGGTCAAGGGCAGTCCGAATACTCCAGCGCCGGTGTGGGAGGATATGGAGGCCAGTCGGAGTATTCCACTGGAGGATTCGGAGAACAGAGCGAGTACTCGAGCGCTGGAGGGTACGCAGGGCGGTCTGAGTATTCCAGCGCCGGAGGAGGATTTGGTGGACGCAGCGAGGAATTCGGAGCAGGTCCCCCTGGCGGCTATGGAGGAGGCCCTCCTGGAGGATTTGGCGAAGACGAGTACGGAAGGCCTCCGCGTCGCGACTACGAGGGAGGAGGTGGCTACGGAGGAGGCTACGGCGGTGGATATTAGAAGCCCATCGGCAAAATCTGCTGATGAGCCTTGGTTGCCCGGCCCGTTGTTAGCTGGAGCTGTCGGTGCTGGTTGTCAGGACGAACGAGCGAGCGAGCGCTTCCTGCAGTTGCTGAAAGCGGCAGTGACCTGAGGTGGACTGAACATACCTAGGTAGACTTAAAGCGGTCACTATTGATGATGAATAGCTGCTGCCTTCCCTTGAAATTGTGGGACAGAAAGAGTACTAGGCTGAAGTGACATTCTTCATTTGCGTGTGCCTTTTCTGTGGTGCTTCTAGTGCAAGGCTGCGTGTTGAACTAAATTGACATGAGAGCATGCCTAGATCCAGTGACGTGCATCCTCGCCTAGATGGACGTAACTGGCGCAGTGAAATAACAAGAGGGGTAACAGGTTGAAGAGAAATAAGACGCCAGAGACGGGAGAGATGCACAAGCAAGCCGAGAGTCGAATGAATGCGTGCAGGACATCAAGGTGCACATGTACAGTTCAACAGTACAACGCACCCAGCATTATCCGGACCCCACGGTGCTAGAATTTCCAATAGACCAAACATGCTTGGAAACGAAAAAAAAGGCCCAATTCCAAACGTCCACAATGAGGCACATGAAAAGCGATTGAGCGCTTCTCCCTCACTGGTTTTAAAATGATATGGAAGAAGCGGGGAAGGGGGCGGTTTCCTGTTTGCCAGACGGAGCAAACAACCACACGACTACCTGCCTACCTGCCTACCTACCTACCTACCTACCTACCTACCTACCTACCTACCTACCTACCTAACTACCTAACTACCTCCCTAACGACGCACTTGCTTCGCCCTTGCCAATTTGTGCGAGCATCAAATCCAGCTGCTCCAGTCGCTCCCTGCTCCATGCGTCCGTCATATTCCATCTAGCCAATAGCAGCACTTGCCCGCTCTCCTCCTTCCACATCTTATCTCTTACCCTCCATCATCCCACCCGCCTTTCCCTTTCATCCACGATAGTTCCGCTATTATCAAAAACTTAAGCTGAGGTAGCCATGTGACATCCCATCACCAGCCAGGCGACTACGTACTAGATAGTAGTCCACGCATCACCTTCAACATGTCAGTCGATTTGGCAGGGGTGGATAGATGGCCCTACTGTCTGGTGTTCCACGGCACAGAAGGTGTGGCCGTGTGCAGCGTAACCTAATTGTAGCTGAGCTTCCGTGTGGGAAACGAGGGATATATTTACGATGCTGTACTTGTTGGCTGTATAGGTCGACAACATAAAAGTCGGCTGTACTGTACTGTACTGGACTATACACAAATGATGCAATTTGCTGGACTTGCCAGACCCACTCTCCTTCTTGCGCGCCACAAAAAGAAAAAGCAGAAGAAGAAGGAGGAGGGGAAGAAGAAGAAGAATCAGGAGAAGAAGGAAAAGGAGAAAGAGAAGAGAAGTTGCGAGCAAAGCAAGGAAAAAGTGGGGCATATTTACATCACCACCACGTATCTGCAAGCAAGCGAGAGTGTTTCTTTTGCTCAAAAGAAGGTGAAGCAAGAAGTAAAGTAAGAATTATATGGCCACGAAGGACTGCGAAGACGTACGAATGTACGCTTCTAAGAAAAGATTCTGCCCCGACGTCCGAGTTTCGTGGTATTTTGAAAAATGATGAGGTGGAGATGGATTTGGGAGAAAAGAGAAATAAAAGATGTTGTGATAATGATGATGCAGGAAGGGTGATGTAAAATAGAAAAAACCAAAATTGCCAGATGGCGAAGAAGGGGTAAGTTGAGACGAGGAGAAGAGAGGGATGTGGTCTGATGAATCCAGCTCGAAATGCTTCAGTACAGGCGACGGGCGGGTGGAAGTTGGGTGCAGGGTGTTGTAAAGAAGGAGTGGACAACAAAAGAAACGCCAACTTCAAGTCAAAGTCGAAAGGCTTGGGAATTTGGACTTGTGGTAACGATTGCTTCAAGGAGTATTCGAGCAGTCCCAACTTGACGTTAGTATCTCTCATGCGGGTCCACCGCGAGGATCCGGCAGGCAGGCAAGCAGCTCATACACTCTGGGTAGCGCGATCTTCCGCATTCTCGGCCCCGAGTATCTCGATTTGAAGTTCTGTGTTGTCGTCAGTCAAACGCTCAATCCAACCAACCCTACTTAACGATCCAAGAAAAGAAAAGCTCACCATAATATGTTGAAACGGCCGAAAACGCCGGCTGCACCAACATGATCAACGACAGAATCTCGCCAAAGCCAAACACGTTGGTCGAGGGCAGATTCAAGCCGCAGAGTCTCGGTCCATCGTCATCATCCGGAATAGGTGGCTCGGCAAATTTTTGCAGGAACACAAAGGCCAAGCTGATGGTCACGAATAAAAGCTGCTGCACAAACGCCAGGTGCAGGTTGCCGAACAGAACGAACCAAAAGGCGGCCGTGACGGCGCGGCCAGCCGACTCGAGGGCGACGGCGAGGCGCGGCGAGTGCTTGGAGAGGCGCTGGCGCAGGTGTAGACGCGGCCGCAGTGGCGAGAGCAAAATCCAGTGGCCGGCGGTACGGATGCTGTGCTGGCTGAGGCGCTTGGCGCCCTCGAAGACTTGGCAAAAGGCGACCCAGAAGGGGTAGAAGACAAAGACGACGGTGAAGAAGTAGAAGATGATGTACGGTAGGGTGCTGGTGCAGTTAAAGTTGGCGCAGCTAAAGACATGGTTCATGAGGTAAACGAGGGCCTGGTAGAAGGGTGGGAATGGCATGGTGATGATGATGGACGACGTGAGGAAGATCGCGTACAAGAAGACGAGCACCATGCGCAGCCGTGCCGTGATGTTGTGCTCTTTGAAGTAGCGCTTGAGCGTGATGACCGACGCCAGGTGCGACGACGACGACAGGCAGCTCAGGTACATGACCAGGTCGACGTGGTTACGGTGGTGGTTGTTGTAGTCGTAGTACCGCAGCCAGAAGGATATCATGATAGCGAAGCCCGTCAGCAGCTGCTGGTCCGCAAGCGACAGCATCACCCGGTCTATCATCTTGCGCGTCAGGCTGTACCGCTCCTTGACCCCCAGTCCCATGCTCCATCGCTTGTGGATCTTGTTCACAAATTTGGCCGGTAGGACGGCGTCCGAGGTGCCATGGAGGATCTAAAGTCTCATCAGAAAGAGTTTTCTCTTTAAATACTACCACTTACGTCGAGTATGGCGGCACAAATCGCGAGTCCCGTCGTCATGACTGCGGCAACCACAAACGCCGCAATGACCTGTTACTTAGTCTTAGAGCCGGTTCATCAAGACATGATGGTCATGGTCATTACCCCAAGCCCAGCAATGTCCGAGTCCACTTTACATGTCCCGTGTTCGCCAGGACGTGACGCAAAGTTGACGATCGGGAAGCCCATTGTGGTCAAAGAGACTGCATCAAAGGAAGAAGGCAATATCTCATGTCTGCGTAAAGAGGACGAAATGGACAATAACTCTTTGGTGTAAGTGAACGAGATTGAGCCACATGTAATATCTGGGTGGCAAGACCAGCCGCAAGATTGGCCTGAGTCGGATATAGAGGCATAGAGGACGATCGATCTCCAACTGATGAGACCCGCTACATTGATAAGTGCACTGCAGTCAATAACCTGGACCTGTCGCCTTTGAGGAATGATTTTCAACGCCTAGCAGTAGCGCGCGTGTGTGGCAGCCGACCCGCCACGTTAGCAAGAGTCCGGAGCAATAAGCTCACAACGGAGCTGGAGCTAGCCACGCGCATCAGCACAACGGCCAGTCTTGGCCCCTCCAGCGGTGAAAGTTGAAGAGCATTTCATGCATGGTGAAGCAAAAGCAGCAGTAGTCTTCTCCTCTTGTCTTGGAACGGGAGAAGTTGGTAGTCGAAAGTTGGGAGTATTCGAGCGATCGAAAGCTTGGAGAGGAGCAGAGCGGGAGGTCTAGCGCACAAGCTGACCTACTCCTTTTCTACCTCTTTAAACTTATGCACCACGAGCGAGCATGCCACGGATAAGGCGGGGTTGCACATGTGCGTGGTTTGTTAAAAGCGAGACCATTCAACATGCATTGTCCACGAACTTTATTCCGACTGCGATGGATGGATAATCGGGCCAACGTATTCCTTTGAGAAACCTGGTTCTTGTCAACCAAATCAAATGGGCAAAAAACCTCGCAAATCACTCTTGGCAGGGAATCACTCACCTGATCTGACTCACAAAGAGCTAAGCTTCAGGCAAAGTTGGAGAAAAAATCCTTCCTACTGATACAGTCTTAAATATCTCTTGTGATACAAATCCTCACCACCCAGGAAATCAGTCAGGGTGAGGCCAGATCCAAGACTTGTCAAGGCGAGACGTGCGCGTTTCAGGTATTCATGGTATAAACAGGAAGCGAAAACAAATGGACAAGAGAAGAAAATCGGTGTTCGTTTTAATCCTTGGCCGGAGGCTCGGGCTTGACGTCGGCGACGGCGGCAAGCAGCTGCTCCACAACCTTGCTCCCGCTCTCGCTGCCAACGTCCTTGATCTCCTTTAGCTTGGCCTCAGTCTCTTTGTTCGCCTCCTCCTCAGCCTTTTGATTGCCGCTCGAGTGCTATATCGCAAGTTGTCAGCCGTACACCAGCCATCTGGTGGGCGTGGGGGTTCCGTGCTTGGCATACCTCAGTCTCGAACTTCTTGAACTCCTCTTCCTTTTGCTTCTTGTACTCGTCGACCTCCTTTTGGGCCTCGCTGCGGGCGTCCTTTACACGCTTGGTGCGGTCTGTACGGTGTCATTAGACGTCAATCGACAGGGTCTAGCTTTCGGGGCGGCGGTGCGGCGTTGCGGTGGTGGGGAGGTAGCTTGCTACTACATACACTCTCTGGCTGCGAGACGTTAGCCCAATATCAGAATCAACCACAGCGAATCAGACCTTTCTGAACAATCTTTTGCGCCTCACGCTCGGCCTATGGGTCGCGCTGTCGTCAGCTGTGGTCTTTGTTGTCATTGTCGACCTGGCCCGGAGTGGCTTCGGAGAAACTTACGTCGAGCAACGTCTGGATGCCCGCAGAGTTTTGGGCAGACTGCCGAAATAATTAGCGGATGTAGCACGTACTGGTAAGATGCGTCACTGACCATGATGGCGGCTGTGCGAGTTGAAGGATACGGAGAATCAATCTGTAAAGCTGCGAGGTGGAGGATGCCCGACTGCAGGGCATGCCAGTGCTGGAGCTCGCGCCAAGCAGCTCAAAGGCGGTGAGCGAGCCTCGGAGCAGACGGGACCGGCCACAAATTTATCGCGGCCTTTGGACAGGCCTGCGCACATCAACCTCACTTACGCTATGTCGACAGCATCAAAGTTGACGCTCGCCGGGACAACCCTCGGTGCCCTGGGCATTGTTCTTGGCGTGCACTTTCAGCAAAAGGCCGAGCAAGCTGTAAGATCCCGCACCGGTTCCTACCTGCTCCGCCTAACTTCCTCTCAACAGGCAATGCACGCCGGCGTCATTCGGGACCTGGAGCAACAACGTTTGAAACGCGAGCGCCAACTCGACTTTGACATGCAGCGGAAACTGGAAGAAGAATACCGGAAATTGCAGACCGTGTCGGACAGCAAACCAAGCGGCTAGCAAGGCCGTAAAAAGAAATGAAAATAAAATACCAGCATCTTCACTCTTCCATCCACACATCTTAGGCCAGGAATCGTTTGCGGGCACCACAATCTGCAAGAACCATCCAACCGGAAGGTCTCAAATTCTATGTGGGTCATGCCTGGAATAAAAGCGCCCACGGGAACCATATCGGCCCGTAACTACATTCCTGAGATGCATCAACAGCTTAGTAGGAGTAAGCGAAATAAATCAAGTTGGATGTCCATTAGAACTAAACGGTGCGATTCTTGGTCCATATCTACTCTCACACCCAAAGTAGAAAAGCAAAATCACTACCTGCGCCTTTCCGGCACGATGCTCATGCGGCTTCAACGACACGAAAAGAATGAGAAACCTCATTTTGCCATACCGCCTAACCTTTCATCTTGACGTCGGCATCGTCATCCGTCACTTCAAACTTCCTCTTGGCAGAATCCGAAGCCTCTCCGTCGTCGGCGCTGCCGCCCCACTCGACAACCTCCCACTCCTCCCTGACTCTCCCATCCGTCGACGAGTAAACGCCCCGGATCTTCCTGATCTTGCCCAAGCGACTGTCCTCGATCATGGTCTCGAACCATGATGCGCCTCTTCCTGTTGTGACTTGTAGTGGTCCGAACCTGTCCGCGTTCTGCAAGTCCTCCGCGCCGCCCCCGCCACCTATATCCCCCCGAGCGCGTTCCTGGCTATCTCCGTCTTTGCCCCCCTCGAATAAGCCCATTTCTTCGAGCTTGCGCACATCGCTGTCGCGGAGGCTCCCAAGAGTCAAGCTGATGAAGCCTGCGTCTTCCCGTGTGCTCTCGTGCCAGGCCGAAAGTGGCGTGCCGCAGTAGCCACAGAATTGTCTGCGAATGGGAGTGCGCGGGGAAACAGCCGAATCTCCGGTCTGCTCGTGGAAAGTACGGCGAATGTGGGTTGGCTGCTCATCAGGGAAGAAGGGCGTCGTCGTGCTCTGGAGCCAATCTAGTGGCACTCGGAGGAAGGCGGCGAAGGGCGAAGCTGCATGGTGCGCACCTGTGGAGGGAGCGTTAGCCCTGACTTTTGACCTGGATATGAGCGAGCACTGAGTTGGTGCTTACGAGCTCGACGCGTGTTGTCGAAGAGGATGCTGGCGAGCTGGGCCGACGACGTAGGCTTGACAACATACTGATTGCGTCCGCAGGCGCATGCCCCGTGAAGCTCCATGGCGATAGCTGTCTGGTAATTGTTTGTCTGGCTGTTTAGATCGCCCCGTCTGCCGGTGGTAGAACAAGGCACTGCAAATGGTTTTGAGAGCGCGCCGAGGTATGCGACTTAGGTGGCGCTGTCTTCCGTAAACTGAGAAACGGTGGTGGAAGCAACGGTTTTGCCGCAGCTGTCAGGCAGCAAGCGGAGATCAAGAAGTTGTGCGGGTTGTGTTGGAGGATTGAAAGTACAGTCCTCACAGGTGGTGCTTTACGGGTGACAATGGCAACTGGGGCGCTTTCGAAGCCTTGAAAAGTTGAAAGTCGGACGTCCTGTTATGTCATGCAGGTGGGTACATGAGTTCCAATGATGCCGGCCCGCTGCCAGGACCATCAACATGTCGCCGCACAGGCCGCCCCGACCCCGCGCCTCACGGTCATCCATGGAATGATCGTGAAGACTCCACCACCCACCATTGTCATAGGTTGCCCATGCTGACACTTCCATGACTATTCTCGCTTTATCTTCTGGATGCAGGCCCAAACCCAGGGTTCTTTGCATGCCACAAGCCTTGGGCCCTGGAAACCCAATACTTAACAAGGCCCATCCATCTGATGGTCCTGTGACACCACTTTTCGACCATGGGCGAGCTGCTTCTCAAGGGAGCACGAAGACGAGAGGTGCTGCTTGAGTCCAAGGGCAGTCACTGTACAAGCCTATGCTTGATGGACGCACTATTGGGCAGGAATCGCGACCAAAGCGAGCGATAAGGTTGTCAAGAAGGTGGGCATAAAGAAGCTATACATAATTCAGGCTATGGCGAGCACGACTATACAGTACAGCATTCCAGTCAAGAGACATCATCCTCAGCCTTACGGCGCCTTCGGAAAGCGACCATGCTAATTTAAGCAGACAAGCACAGAGAATCAATAATCTGCTTATCTGCAGCGAGATAAAAACATCTTTCGCGAGACCGAAAAGAATCAAGAGATAGTTGATCATCTCTTAGACTGCAGGGACTGGATCCAACAGACTTTAATACATCGATTTGCATACATCACTGCTGCTGTTCCGTGTATATTTTCCGTTGAAGTGGTTGGAATGTTCCTGGTAGGTCTACACCAAAGACTTGGTCGCTCCCTCACCGTTCTGCACAATGGACTTGAACGCTACCTATCTGCGCACTTTCGATATGAAAATCTTCGACACCTCTACGACCGCTCTCTTGTTTGTGACCCGGATTTTGCTCCCACCATGTAAAGGTCGTCTGGTCTTCATCCGCATCTTGGTCAACATATCTGCAGATCAGCCCGCACAGCCATTGGGGGCCCAAAAACCACCCTGCCAAACTGCCGTTTTGGGCTTGCGCCATCCAGAGTACTTCAGAGTAGCCTGGGGCCGGAACATACCGCATTTAGAGGCTCAGCGCGGCTGACCAGGGCCCAAATAATCTCACGTGCAGACTCTTGCCCTTTGGCACTGTCAGGCTGAAAGCTCACCGTTGGTTTAAATATCCGCCATTCGGCACCAACGGGATTTTTTTGTTTTCATTTGCCAGCCTCGTCTAAGACAAGATGGGTTTCGAAGACATTGTGTTCTTCAACCTGGAAAACAATGGGACTTGTATTGTCGATGCTGACATAGCTGGCATCGGGGTACGTTGAGTCTCACACCTCTTTGAATGTGCTGGCTGATCTCTCCTCGCAGGTGGTGACATCCTTTTTTGCTGCTGCTTTGATGACCACACTTGCCTCCATTTACGCGGCGATCCTTGACGGCGTGATTGGCGAAGCCACCGTTCTCCCAGACATCGTCAACAGGATACTCCAGCTAAAAACTGGCAGCGTTGAAAAATACAAGTTCCATCGCCAAGTTCGTATGCATATAATCTGCTTTCAAAATATCCTGATCGCTAATTACAGCCAGGTGCTCGAAAAAGTCATGATATCACTGGCTGATCAGCAGCTCATGACCGGCTATGCCCTATTAATCTGTGGATACCTCCGCGCAGCTCGCTCAAACATCCCATCATGGGATCCCAATGCGGACGGATCGTACCATTCCAAACTCCGCGACGCGCATTTCGACTTGATAGTCTTTCTCTCTTGCCTCTCCGCCAGCAGTCATTTGGCCTGTGTGCTCGTGCTAAAGAGCTACTTCAAAAAGAACAAGGTTATCATGACCATCAGAATGATCTTGATCGTCATCTTTACAATCCTATTGGCCGTCACCATCGGCCTCTCGCCGCCCCTGAGCTTCGGCTATCACATAACCTATGGCACATACAACCTCAAGCTGACCAAGACCGTCTCTCTCTCCGTCCTAATTATGTACCTCGCCGTAGCAAGTTTCCTCATTGCCCTCTTCGTCGAGGAAATCCACGACAAGTGGAACTCCATCCTCCACCTCTTAGGCTCGCGTCTCAGCCCAAAGCGCAAACCTAAATTCGTCCGCAAGATCTCTACGTGGGATCTCTCCATTCTGCCAACCGCATGGAGCCTCTCCGTTCTGCCAACCGTCCAGTTTTTCTCGCAGCTCGTCTGCTTTACCTTTGCACTCATCCTGGCCGCGTCGCAAAAGTTTGCGCAACCGCCCTACCAACCTGACGGCCCGCAGCAACTATGCGGCCTCAGTAGTTCTGCGGCCAACGTCTGGGGGTTTGGCCAGACACTGCCCATATTCTTCCTGTTGGGGCCAGTGCTTACTGGAATCAGCGAGTATCATGGTGAGTGGATTCGCCCCTTTCGAAAATTATCTGCTGATGGAACTACCAGAAATCAAGAATGAGAATTACAAAGGCGGAGTCGAGGAAAAGAAGCTCTCGTCCTCAACTAGCATGCTGAGTCCGCCGCGCGCATCCAGCCCCGCGTCCGCAGTGTTCTCGCTCCCGACCTATCGCACGAGCCACGACCCCAACGACATTTCGAGACATTCCTCCGCATCATCTTCAATTCGGACAAGTGCCGATATGGTAGCCCAGCATGTTCCTGAATCAGCACCAGTGTCGACGGGGCAGAGTGTAGAAGGGACAAGAATGGAGGAGCGCCCCACGACGTGTGCGCCGCCTGCCGTCAGCGCTGCCTCTTTTCACAGCCAGAATCCGACTGTAACGGACTGTCTGTGAATACCACAGGCAGACAGAGTTTGAGGAGACCCTGAGGGTTTTCTGTTGGCACGGTAGATGGCAGAGGAGCTGTTAACTCCAACGCAGAGTACGGGTGCCTAAATACTCCCTATACACACATTTAGACACAGTAATTCGAACTCTCGCCGTGTACTACGCAAATTTGGCACTAAAGCTTGGAGGGACCTAGGACGGACGGCCAGCGTAGAATGCATGATTAAGTGCCGGGGGAATCACAGCCATGTTCGATGAATACTGTGCGCACGCAATCGGCCTTCTCTTTGCCCGTGCGGATTCTTTCATCTCAATTGTACGACAGCCAGCACGACACATGCAGCGCAAACACCACGTCACCACCAAAGAGTGTCATGGCCATCGATCGCAATCTCACCATCTTGAGCCAACCGTCAGCTTCTCTCCCTGGCATTTTTGCCATTCAACAGCTTCGATCACAATCAGCATCCCTCTCCAGTCACTTGTAGAAGTATCGGCAATGGGATGAGATGAGATGACGCGTACATTCCACTGTCGCCACTCACCAATAAAACGCACTCGCACTCGCATCCGGTCGAGAGAAGTGACGCAACATGCCCCGTCCTTCCGATCTCCCGTCCATATGCTGTCTCCAACCAACACTTCCCACTACCATGCCAAAACCATTCCAACCGGAGCCGCAACCGAAGCGAGGCGAGGGGAACCAAGCAAGGTACTCTTAGGTCTAACGTGTCATTCGCACGCACGTTTTGCGGCTGGCCGGCTGTTGTGAGATGATCGGGACCCAGCCGTGACCCTCGGAGCGGAGCATACGCAGCATTCCAGAAAACAGCGAGAGGAATGCACATGCACGAACAAGGTGGTACGGCCAGCGTGCGTGATGTATATGCCTTGCCGTGGCACATGGTGGTGGCTTCGATACCCAAGCAGAGGAAGAGATGGACATGGATACGGTCGTTCAGCGTGGGATGAGTGGATGCATTGGGATGGAGGGAGATGGAGGAGGTAGGGAATTGATGGGATGGGAGGAGGGAAGAAGCTTTGAACACGGATGATGAGGAGTGGACGAAAAAAGAGCAGGAGGAAGAACCAAAACGGAGAAAAAGAAAAAAGAAAAATCATAGAGCTCGGAGAGTTGGGTTGGTACATGCAGTTGGAGGCAGGCGAAGCTTGGTGTTTGAGCACTGGCAACAGCAGCAGCAGCGGTGGCTGGCGCCGCGTCCTTTCTCCTCCATCCATCACCAGAATCCATCCATGTTTCTCCTCTTGCAAATTGTCCATGCATCAAACATGATGGGAGTTTGACGTTTCTTCTCGTCAGTGATGGTGCAAAAGTCGCGCGGCATACGGCGAGCGTACAAGAAAGGCGTCTACGCGGAGCTTTCAGGCACGCCGTCGGAGTTGATGTTACTGTCGCGGCACACTGCGCCGCTGGCGCTGCTTCTCCATTGAGGTGGCACACGCACCATTCAGCGTGATAGCACTCGCCTTCTCTAGTGGCTGTTCATGACCAAGACATGGCAAGTGGGTCAAGTACACCGAGGAAGAGGGATATGTCTGTCTAGAAACACGACAGAGCGGGAGCGGGAGACGAAGAGCTTGTTAAATATATCGTAAGTGAAAAGTGATAGAGAAACCAGGCCCCGAACACATCTCACCCCATCCCGTTTCCAATTGAGTGACATGTTCCGTTTTGCTGGGCTCCTCCCCACATTCTACCGTAGCTTACTCTGCCGTGCTGTGCCTTGCGGCGACAAAACACCCAACGATTAAAAGAGCGAAGTTGCGAGAAGGTCAAAAGACAAAACGGAGAGAGGTGTACAAAAAGATAAGAGGCCTTCATAGAAGGTACAAGCACGCAGACAGAGAGTAAACAAAGCGGCAACGCACGCCGCGATACCGACACCCCATTACTCATGGCACTGGCCAGCTGCATTACACCAACGCCTCTTGCTCGCTCGCTTGGACCATCGCCTAGCCCCTTGCCTGGGAAAGAAGTAGGTAGGAAATACGTGGAAGAAAATCAAAATAAATTAGACGAAAAGGGAAGGAAATGGTGGGTGAATATCGATGTTGTTGCCATCATCAAGGCGTATCCATGGCCAACTTCGCGTCAGCCAAGAAGTCGCGCACCACCGCTACGTCGGCGCCGTCGATCCAGACAGCGACACCGCCCAGGTCGACGACTTTAGGTTCGTCGCTCCACAGCACGGCGACGTCGTCGAGGAACGACGAGGCCTGCTCCTTCGTCGCAGTGCCGTACTGGCTAGTCAACAGGTCACCAACATAGACCTTGGTGCCACTGGCGTGTACAACTCCTTGCTGCAGCTCCGGCTCCAGATCGATTGTCTGAACGGCGCTGGTCCACGCCTCGGTTGCTTCGCGCAGCTCGTCGGCGCCGTTGGACGCGCAGTCGGTGCCCTGCGTACGCAGGTAGACGAGATCAAATAGCGGTAGCGAGGCCGACGCTTGTGCAGTGAGCGGCACACAGGGCTGCGCGAGCGAAAGGAGCGACGGCTTCGCGGCTTGGTTGGTGCCGGTCGCAATTGCTGGAGTCGAAAAGAGCCGCCGCAGCTCGAAAGAGAGGCTGTAGTAGAAGGGGTAGGCCAACGTGAGGTCGTCTTCGATGCCGAAGCCGTCGACGGCGTTGCGCGCCCCGAGTGGTTGTGGCACGAATTCTGTGCCGTTGGGTTGTTCTCCTCTAAACATGGACCACAGCGTAGAGGCAAGAGCGGTGACCGAGGGCGAGCTGACGCTTGGTAAAATGTCGGTAGATGTCGCTGTCGTGCTGCCATTTTGGTCGAAGCGGCCAGCGGTCAAGCTGATAAGGACCTTCTTGCCCCGAGACTGACATGCTGAAATGCTAGAGCCGAGATCAGAGCAGTCGCGGAGACCAGTAGATTCGTTGAGACGTCCGCAGCCCGGGAAGTCGGCGATGACGGGAAGAGAGCCATTGAAGCCAGAGATGATGGGTAGGTTGATAATGTCAAAGTTGGTACTGTTTCGGCAAAATGTGTCTAGATCAAGGGGCGAGGTTTTGTTATGTGGGTTATAGTACAAGGCGATGTTGTTGCGAGCAAGAGGGTCGAAGGTGAGGTTACTAGCTGGTACCAGTGGGGTTGGGGAGGGCTGTTTCAAAAGTCAGTCAAATGCCCTAAAAGGCGAGTGAGTGCTCCTCACTCGTCGAGTTCCGGTAGGGTGCGTATGCCAGCGGCGTCGGCGACACCCAGACCGTGGTTGTAAGAGTCTCGGTCTGATGTAAAGAAATTAATAAAAATATGGAAAGCGGGCATTCAGCTTTTAGCTTACTGAAAGATAAACAGTGGTAATCGAACCACTAAATACGGAAGTGACTAGGGAGGATAAAAGAGAGGTGGCTAGAATGGGGGTAGCGTAGCTGGCATTGGCAGTCCGGGTCGCCAAGCTAGCGTTGAGGGCCGAGAGGGCAGGAATAGGGATTGGCATATGGGTTGGGATGTGGAGAACGGATCCATTGACTGAGGGAGATAATGGCAGGGCTGAAGGCAGGGGGTAGGTAGAAAGACCCTCGGCGCTGCTTGTAATAACAGGAATCAAGGGAAGCTGGGCAATGCTGCTGTCGGAAGGAGGGGAGACCAGAGGAGATGGGACCAGAGAAATAGAAGAGGAAGAATAACTGACTGTTCCAACGCTTGTCGATTCGGGGGTCAATGGTGCGTAGCTGAAGGTGGGAGCAACGTAAGGCGGAATCACTTGCTTGGTGATGTTAAAGTATGGGGCACTTGAAAAGGAGCTTGTGCTCAATGGCGATCCCGTACTAAGAGGTCCCAAGGATGGACTGGAAACTGCTAGTGAAGGCGTGGGGGTTGTAACGTTGGCCAAGGATAGATTGGAAACAATAGGTGCCAATGAAGGGTAAGTAACGTTCAATGGAACTGGCAGAGGAACTGCCGTCGTGTTGTTCAGCAGAGATAAAACGGGAGTCGGAAGAGAAGTAACAAGAGAAGGTGTCGCAAGGTTGGTTGGCGTCGTCAGGGACACCACTGGCGTGGTCAGGTTTGCCAGAGATGGAGTCGGAATCGAAAGAGTGGGAGAACTAATGTTCAATGGTGTTGGTATGGGTGTAGATGGCGTAAGGACTGAGGAAGGTGCCTGATAGATCGGAATTGAAAGCGAGGTGCTGACCGGGACCGAGGCGTTGAGGAGAACAGAAGGCGTGGTGATGTTCAATGGCGTTGGCAGTGATACCGAAGGCGTGATCAGCATTGGTGAGGTTGGTGCCTGGTAGCTTGGGACTGCGATCGATGTGCTGACCGGAGCTGAAGTGTTGAGTGCAAGAGCAGTGCTGTTCGCTGGCGTAGCAGGGGGCACCAGCGAGTTGAGAATTGGAAGGATAGTGAGAAAAGGCTCGTTGGAAGGTATCGCTGGAGTCAGCACCGGCTGGGAAGTGTTTGAGACGCCGCGGGATGCAGATGGCCTTGGTGTTGCAGCTGAGCCAGTTGTGGATATGCCAAGGATGCTCGCAAACATGCTCTCCAATGCTTCTACCTTGTCTCCGACTTCATTCAAGAATTGGTAGGTATCTTCTGGAAGGTCGTTCTGCAAAGCATTAGTCTTTGACCCCTGTTGTCGAATGCCTGATTGGCACTTACCAGCGTTTGATTTAGGCGTTCAATATCGTCAATCAATTGATCTGCCGTGGAGCTTGATGCTCCGGCAGGGGCCGAAGCAGTCTGTCTTGGCCGCAAATCATTCACGGCTCGGTGTGGGAGAGCGAATGAGCTGGGAGAAAAGAAAAGCAGCGCCAGAGCAAGGTTGGAGAAAAAGAGTGGCATTTTGGAGAATATCCGCAGAAGAGTGTAAACGTTGGTTAGATGGCCTTACTTTTCGGCGAGACAAGCAAGCCGGTTTTGTACCAGAGCAAACGTCGTCTTCAGAGCCGAGGCCAGAAATGACAAGCCGTCGTGGTGGCAATCCTGTCCTACTAGACGTCCCACATTCCAATCTTCCTCGCGTCGCGCGTCTCCCTCACATCGAGAGCTCAACATGTTGCTAACTGGAATCGTTGCTGAATCCCCTTATACGTAGCCGAATTGCCATTAGGGGTAAAAAGCGGTCCCACCCGCAGCATCGTGCATGAATACGCAGCAAGGAGACGACCAATGACCCGTATCGGCAGGCACGTGAGGTAAACAACAGTCGAGAGAAGACGATTCTCTGTGGCTGTCTGTGGCACGTTGTGGCCGTTGACGCCGTTCTTGTATCGCCTTGCGCGACGTGCAATTTGACGTCCGGCTGATCCAGGCTCCGGATGCATAGCCTGGCCCAACGACCAAAGAAATTTGTAAGCAGTGCAAGAGTCAGGGACGAGGGCAGAGAGTCGCCTCATCGACGGGTCTGCATCTCTTTCTAGCTGCGAGGCGTCACTAAGTGGATACGGGTGCGCACCTTGCACGGTGGTTGCAACGGAGGGCGCCGCACTTTTCGCTCAGCTTTTTCTTCTGCTCATCCCACAGCCACCACAAAAGCGGACACGAAAAGGTTGCTGATGAAGCTGGGCAGCACGAGCTGGTGTGCTGTCCGCAGATTGGAAGGCTTTGGCCATGGTAGAGGGCAGAGCAGCGGCAACACTAGGTCTCGGCCAGGCGGGAAGGATGCCATAGTCCCATGACCATTGGTCTCGGGGAGGACCAGACGAGGGCACCGTGATGGATTACTGACGAGGAGGAAACGAGGTGCCAAGAGCCCAAGAGCCCGAGAGCCCATGAGTACAGAGGGAAGAAGGTTGGCGGTCAGCATTAGACTTAGGGCGTGCCGGCAGTAGTGCGCAGAGGTCGGCCCGTGACTGAAAACTACCCGCCCGCTTCTGCCCTGCCGGCCATTTGGTGAAGACCAGTGCCCATCATCAATGCTGAACTGATCCAGACAGTCCCGCTTTCGCAACTTGTCACCGTCACCGTCGCCGTCGCCGTCGCCGTCGTCGTCCTCTGGTAGCTGCAGACCCCGCTTCCCTCGGTAAAGAATGGGCCGGCACTTGACAAGGCCCGTGGTCCTGGCCGGGACGGAGCTTTCAATGCGCTTGTATGCTCATAGCCATGGCCATGGCCATCGCTCAAGCCCGCTGTTATAAGCACCAGCTGCCGTCGATGGCTCGTTGGCCTCGACTCGTGAGAAGTCTCGTCCAAAACAAGCTCTCTTGGCTTTCTGTGCTGGTTCTGTGTATAGCTCTGTACATTATGGCTGCTAGTCCCTACGTCACTGGTACTCTACCCCAAATACGTTACCCCTCAGCCTTGCCCTTCTGACCCGACCCAGTGGATATGTTGGCTTTGGCCACAAATCCTAACTACTTTTCCACCCTTCCTGCCACCGGCGGAGTAGAGCCTGCAGTATCTTTGCTCAGCTACAATGACGGATTCAAAGACTTGCTGGGTGACAACGTCACCACTAAGTTGATTAGCAACTACACTTCGCAACAGCCATTCCACGAGGTACGTCATGATGCTGGGCGCTGATTCACCCTAAGACTGACCATCCTGTCCCAGGGAGGTGTCTACAACAAGGATACCAACACCATGATCATCTCGTCAAACTATAAGCTGGGTCCTCCTTCGGACAGCATTAACATCACGGTGCTCTCCATGGACGACTGGTCCATCCAATCGACGTCATTCCCCAACCTCTGGGAAGCCAACGGTGGCACTTCGTACTACCCTCCTGGAGCCAATAAGTCGGCTCCGCCAACCCACCAATTGTGGGCGGACGAGGGCGACTTGGTAAGTTACAACAATCATCACCATGCTGTTGAGTAACCAATTCTAACCCCATCTTAGGAGCACCCGTCCTCCCTGGTGTCGGTCAACATTGCGGACAACACGTCCGAGGTCATTCTGAACTCGTTCATGGGCCGCGACTTTGCCTCCATCAACGACGTGCGCCAGCACAGCGAGACGGGTAACGTTTGGTTCACCGACGCTGACTACGGCTGGTACCAGCACTTCAGGCCCGAGCCCACAGTCCCCGTGCAAGTTTACCGCTTCGAGCCCGACACGGGCATCATCCAAGTTGTCGCCGACGGTACGTCGCGGACTGCCCACCTCTTCAAAAAACCATGCTTATCAACAAATAGGCTTCGTCGAATCCAACGGCCTCGAATTCTCTCCCGATGAAAAGACGCTCTACGTAACCGACACGGGGTCGGCGCAATGGAACCAGTTCAACTACACGCGCCCCAGCACCATCTACGCGTACGACGTCGTCGACGGCAAGCGCCTGTCCAACCGCCGCATGTTCGCCTTTGCTGACAATGGCTCTCCCGACGGCATTCACTGCGACACGGCCGGCAACGTGTGGGCGGGCATCGGCGACGGCATCGCCATCTGGAACCCCGAGGGCATTCTGCTTGGCAAGATTTACATCGGCGAGACGTGCAACAACTTTGCCTTCATTCCCGGTGGCGTGCTTGTCTTTACCAACTACCGTCTCTGGCTCATTGATGGCATTAAGGCCCAGGGTAGGGAGGTCTGCAAGGACTTTGGCGTTGGTTGTTGAGTGAATAAGGGGGTGGGGGTGTTAATAGAGGGGTGGCTGCTTTTGGACCTCTGCATCGCGGCATGGGAGCATGAGTATAGCATTTGTATATATAAAATGCGTCAGCATGGCATGAGCATTTGCACAGACGGCATCAGCACATTAGTACAGACACAGCATTAGAGTATAGCTCGTCCTTGTGTACAGCAAACAGATATGATATCCAGCTTTCGAACATCTACAAAACGACAATATGCCACGGTAGTGTCAGACCCCTGTCTTCTAGTCATAGGGGACTTGAATACCTACATTTTGTCTTCTGCTGATGCGAATGTTGCGTACCCCTGAAAGCTTTGCTTTCTTTCCTTGCCCACATGGATGCACCCCTCACCTCAATCTTACTCGTTTTCTCGTTTTGCTCAAAAGCCGAGAAGAAGGAAATTTTTTTTAAAAAAATGCTCATATTTCCTTACTATCCGCTGCCATGACACTCAATGTACACCCCTCGACCGCTCCCACACGCCCTTAATCTCCCCGACGTCATCTCCCCTATTCCCCCTATCCAAACTGTCATCGCTCCCGTCGACCCCCTTTTCCGCCGCAACCTCGGCAACCTTCTCAACAGACGTCTGGTCGCCCTTGCTCTCCTCTTCCTCATCATAATTATCACCAAGTTGCGGCACCACCACCACCACCACGCCGGCTGCCGCCTCCTTCCGCCAGTACCAGCGCTCGATCAGCCCCATGACAAGCGAGCACCAGACTGTGAGCGCGACGACGAAGACTAGCGCCGCCGGGTACCCGTGTGTCTTGCGATACGTGGGCGCGTCGGAGGCGGGGAACATGTATTGTGAGAAGGGCGTGAAGAAAGCGCTGCACGGATACCGTCAGCCTCTTTCTCTTTCTAGGGAGATAAATGAATCGCAGGTCTAGGGAACCACTTACTTGCCCACCGACATCATCATGGCCATGGTGAATGCGCGCAGCTGGTTATCGCCGCCACACAGACTATTCACCCACCCGCTCAGCAGCGGCGAAAAGCAGCCGTACGACCCTTGCATGAAGAAGGCGGCCATCTTGAGCGCCGTGCTTGCCGGCCACACGACGTAGACGACGTAGCAAAAGATCATGACGGCGCCGACGAACGCCATGACGGGGGCGCGGCTGCCGATCAGGTCGCTGGCCACGCCGGAGCCGATCATGAAAACGAAGTTGATGGCGCCGACGACAGTCGGGATGTTGTTGATTTGCGGCACCGAGTAGATGTTCGTGCCGTCAGTGCGCTTTTCGCTCTTGAGCCAAAGCGCCATCCACGTTTGCACGCTGGTGCCACACGTTAGGCACCAGAAGCTACGCACGCGTTTCTGGTCAGTCTGCCCGTTCTGGAATATTGGGGGTAGAGACCCATGTCTCACCTCCACGCGACGCAAAAGACGTAGAGCTGCCAGCTCTTCGCGATGCGCTTGACGGCTGCCCAATCCAGCCGTCCCCACTCCTCTCTGCCCTCCGCGCGCATGCGCTCCCTTGCGCGCTCCTTTTCCCATTCTGTTAACCAAAACGCTGTCGTCGTCGCCGGCGTGTCCGGGAAGAATACCATGCCGTAAATGGCAACGGGCACAGCGAGCACAAAGTCGAAGATAAAGAGCCACCGCCAGGCCGACAGCCCGCCGACCCCGTTCATCCCCGTGTACAGCCCCGACTGCAGATACCCGGAGAACATTTGTCCGAGCACGCCCGAGATGACAAAGAAGGCGGACCGCCGCCCTAGCTCGGACGCGCGGTACCATGAGCCGATCTGTGGGGCGCGTTAGTTGGAGAGTGGTGAACGTGGCGATCGTCTGTGTGGAGACTAGAAGTTGGGGTTGAGGGAAGACAAAAACATGATGAGCAGAAGCCGGACGCGCGGTCAAGCAAAATAAGAGGAAAGAGAAAGAGAGGAAAACTGTGGAGAGGACTGATGCAGCATCATCCGCTGCAGATCTGCAGCTCCAGCACAAGGGACGGATGCTCGTCAATTTAGCGTTTAGAGTTGTTCGGAACAAGCTTTGTGTGGCACCAGCTCTGATAAGGGCAAAAAGAAAACTAATGAAAGCAAGGAGAGACAGAAGAGACGAGGACCAAAATAATTGCCAATCGCTTACCACATAGTGCAGTCCTGGCAAGGCTGCAGACTCGAACATGCCGATGAAGAAGCGCAGGATGTAAATCTGCCACGCGTGCTGCGACTTGTAGATGCCCAAGACGAAAAAAGACCAGCTTAGCAGGCATGTGGGAAGCCATATTCGTGGCCTCACTACCGTCAAGATCAGGTTTGAGGCAGGCGCACCGAGAATATAGCCAATGTTGTAGTATGTGGTAAACAGATTCAGCTCATCGCCCTCTATCATCTCAGTTAGTAGCCTGCAGAGATCGAAGAGGTGGCAGTAGACTCACTCAACTTTAGCTCCTCCTTCATGCCAGAAACGTATGCATTGGAGACATTTCCCGTGTCCAGGTACTTGATGAAGAAACAGAGACAGCTGTACGTCAAGATGAAGATATCCAACTTGCGAATCAGCCACTTTTCCTCTTTACTCGTGCCCGGTTCGTGCCAATGTAACAGCGATGGCCTGGCTGCCCGTTTGCTTGACATGGTGGCAGCCATCAGTTGTGGAACACTCGCGCTGCTGGTGGTTTTGGTGGTGGTACTGCAATAAAAGCGCCGCGACGACGATAGCAACAACGCGGCTTCCAGTGCATTTTTCTACTGCCGCATTTTCATTGCCTTTTTCTACTAAGTCCGCAATCTTGGCAACGAAAAGCTGGACCGCCCGTGTCGTTAGTCGAATGAAAACTCTGGATGGCGCAATCAGTTCCATCGCGGCTCTCTACTCTGTTTTGGTCGCGTGAGAGTGGGGTGTCGGATTAGATAGGCATGCCGACGCCGGGGCGAGGGCCGGGCTCTGCGTATAGCATGACTGACCATGCGATATGGCCGTAATCGCTTCGTCCCATGGTTCTGAATAGATGCTGAGTTTGTTCGATTGTTGAATGCTTCTTATCTGTTTGCTGTCTTTGGAAAACTTGAAGCATTCGAATAGTACATGCAGAAAAACAGCAAAGTAGGTCAAATTTGAAAAAGATGCATCTCGTAACGCTCATCAAAAGAATTAGACATAAAGATGCCAAGGATCGCTCTGAACTGGGCGGAGTTTGAATACAGCTTGCGAGGTCCTGGAAACGCACCTCTCATCATCCTCCTCCATGGTGGACGCGGATTTGGTAAGGTGAAAAGAGCTCCAGTTATATTGGGTAGAGATTCATTCCTCATCCAAACAGGTGACCATCGTTCGGACTTCGCTGCATTTCAAGCACTCTCAGACGACCATCGAGTCCTTGGATTTGACTTTCGCGGCCACGGAAAGAGCTCATGTACACCTCCGTATACATTCAAGCAGCTAGTCGACGACATTGAGGCTTTTCGCCAGCACTTTGCCGGTGCAGAAAAGGCCGTCATTGCTGGCGGAAGCTTTGGAGGATATCTTGCGCAGCAATATGCCATCACATATCCAGAAAAAGTGTCGCATCTGGTCTTGCGAGGCACGGCTCCATCTCACCACCGTAAGCGATCGGTCCCATTCATTAGCTGGAGGCACTAATCCAGAGAAGACGAAGAAGAAGCAATTGCCAGTTTCAAGTCCCGCTTGAACAGAGCTCCAAATGCTTCTCTGGCAATGCTGAACAAGGTATTTTCAGCATTTGAAGACGACGAGGAGTTTCGTCTGATCATGTTTGCCCTTGGACCTCTTTACGTGGAACAATATGATGCAGATGCTGCCTTGAGGAAGAATCGCAGTACCATTTTTCGGGCAAAAACTCATAGTAAGTGGCAAGTGAACGGAAGATGGTGTTGCGCAGCTGAGGACATTTTCCAGACGAGCTATATAACGAAAGCGAAAAGTACTTTGACTATCGCGAAGATCTCGCATCGATCACGGCCAAGACACTGGTCATTGCAGGGTCCGACGATTGGATTTGCCCACCGAGTAAGCGGTGTTGCCAATGATTCAGTCTGTAGCTGACGTTGTGTGTTGCAGCACAGTCGAAGAGCATTGCGGACCTCATTCCAAACGCGCGTTTGGTCGTCGTTCCGGGGGCAAATCACTCGGTTCAGACGGAGAAAAATGAGCAGTTTCTCGAGGAAGTAAGGAGGCTGCTGGCAATATGATCGAGGCGATGAAGTGATCGAGATGGAGATTGATGGGAAGGACGTCAAGGAATGCGCGGGAGAGGACGTTGGGGGAAAGAGGCGTTTGGTGTGTTGGTTGTACAGCTGTAAAAGTTACCCGGCGATTAGCGGCGGCTCCGAGTTCGGTCTTCGGATCACGCAATCTCAGACCGACTTGGAGCAAACCATTGCGCTCTCGTACACTCCACCGCTCGGCTCGGCAAATCATCCCGATAACAATCATTTTGCCGGCATCTGGTCTTGGTATTTTGGATCATGAAGAATTTCGTTGTGCCACGACGTGGAGTTATCGCGTCCGATTTTCCTCGTCATCGGCTAATTCGATATGGCTGACAGCAGAGGAATCGCCATTACCATCGGTAAGCCAGTCTCAAACTTCATGAGAGTAGCAGCTGATTTGTTACTAAGACCGCGGGGGAACTTTTTGCGATGTTTGGGCCACGACTGCCGATGGAAGAGAATTCGTCTTCAAGCTTCTATCTGAGGACCCAACCGCGTACAATGACGCGCCGACAGAGGGCGTGCGAAGAGTCTTAGAGCTCGTGACTGGATCATCACTGCCCAAGAATAAATTAATTGACGGGAGTTTGATCGAATCGATAAGAGTTGGAACGACGATTGCGACAAAGTAAGTTGTGAATCACGCCAACAGCCTGTTAATGTACTGATCTACTAGCGCTCTTCTTGAACGCAAGGGCGAGAAGATTGCTTTGCTGATGACGGAAGGCTTCAAAGATGTTTGTCGTATTGGCGACCAAACGAGACCAAAAAGTGCGTATTTCTAACGAGTGACGTATTTCAATGAAAGTTTATCAAAAGACAAACTAACAGCTAATAGTCTTTGAATTGAACATCAAGAAGCCCGGCGTGCTCTACTCAAAAGTTGTTACCATTGATGAGCGGGTAACTATTGAAGACTATGTCCTCAATCCTGCTCCTATGCCGATTGACATATCCAGCGACCCTGCACTGGTAAAGACAACCGGTGGAGAGGTCGTACGTATCCTAAAGCCTTTGGAAGATGCGCATGTAAGAGTAAGGCTGCAGGCGTTGTATGACGAAGGATATCGATCTATCGCCATTGCATTTCTCCATTCCTACGTTTATCCCGGTTTGCCTCTCCCTCATTGCAACACTAGCTATCTCATCTAAATATGGACGCAGACCACGAGCAAAAAGCAGCAGAAATCGCCCGTGAAATCGGCTTCGAATTCGTCTCCTTATCCTCAAATTCTAGCGCAAACATCAAGATTTTGCATCGTGCTACATCTGCTTGCGCCGACGCATATCTTTCACCTCACATCAAGCGCTATGTCGACGGCTTTCTTTCGGGCTTCTCGAAATTGCCCAAAAGGGTCGACTTTATGCAGTCAGATGGTGGTCTCTGCGCTGCTTCCAAGTTTACCGGCTTGAAGGCGATCCTGAGTGGCCCGGCTGGAGGAGTGGTAGCCATTGCAAAAACCTGCTACGATCCTCTGGAGGGAACTCCTGTGATAGGATTTGACATGGTAAGTTGAGGAGTGGCATACAAAATTTTGCCGAGCTAAGACATCGTTTTCAGGGCGGAACAAGCACAGATGTCAGCAGATATGCCAAAAGGTTTGAGCACGTGTTTGACACGAGCATCAGTGGGACTACCATCACTGCCCCGATGCTTGATGTGCGGACAGTCGCTGCCGGTGGAGGTTCAATACTGAACTGGCGGAACGGACTGTTCGTAGTCGGGCCAGAGGTAAACCCCCGATTGCAACAATAAAACTAGCTCTGACAACTCGGAAGAGCGCAGGAGCAAATCCAGGACCAGCATGCTACAGGAAAGGAGGCCCATTGACTGTCACGGACGCCAACCTATTCCTTGGACGCTTGCTCCCTGAGAGATTTCCTTCAATCTTTGGTCCCACAGGAAACGAGCCACTCGACCCCCGAATTGTCAAAAAGAAATTTCGGGACCTGACCGAAACGGTAAACAGCTCGCTCGACGGGGAACACACAATGACGCCCGAGGAGGTCGCTTTCGGGTTCTTAGCCATGGCAAATGAAACGATGAGTCGACCAATTCGAAACATTACTGAAGCAAGAGGATTCACAATAAGTTCTCACAACTTGGCAAGTTTTGGGGGTGCAGGAGGTCAGCATGCGTGCGCCATAGCTCGGATTCTCGATGTCCCCAGAATCATCATCCACAGGTTCTCGTCGATTCTCTCTGCCTACGGCATTGGTCTAGCTGATATTGTCGCGGAAACCGCGGCGCCATCCGCATACCGATTCTCAAAAGAGAGTCTTCCGGACATACTCGCCAAGTTCGATGAGTTGAAAGAAAAAACAGCACAGGACTTGATCTCCCAAGACGTCCGCCCCGAGTTTGTCGAGCACGAGTGTTTCCTAAATCTGAGATACGAAGGATCGGACACGAGCCTGTCTATTCGTCAGCCTCCTGATGATGACTTTCAAAAGTCCTTTGTAGAAACTCATCGTCGAGAGTTTGCCTTTGAAATGGCCAACCGCCCTATCGTAGTCGACTCTATTCGAGTACGCAGTATCGGTAAGAGCAGAGACCAACGGCTACACTCTGTCAGTCTCTTCAAGGAACTAGATACTCTCCAAGGTACCTCAGCGCCAGATCCGCAGAGCATTCAATCAGTATATATGCAATATGGCTGGCTTGAGGTGCCCGTCTTTGAGCACTCCACATTGGTGAAGGGCATGGCTCTCTTTGGACCTGCACTTATTGTTGACAACATGCAAACGATTCTCGTCGAACCTGCCTGGAAAGTCTCTGTGCTGGAATCACACATTGTGATTGATGCTCCTGCGAAGGATGACATCGAGTCCCGCGAGCAGCAAGGAGTCAGCCCCATTGAATTGTCGACTTTTGCGAGTCGATTCATGAGCATCGCAGAACAAATGGGAAACACACTCCAGAGGTATTATTCCGATTTCAAAAGTTCAATTTTAGTGTCTAAATTTGTTAGAACATCCATCAGTACGTCCATTAAGGAACGACTGGACTTCTCCTGCGCTCTGTTCACACCCGATGGAAAGCTAGTAGCCAACGCACCGCATATTCCAGTTCAGTAAGTTTTCACATATAACACGGTACTGGTGAGTCTCTAATGGTTATTCAGTCTTGGGTCGATGCAACTTGCGATTCAATACCAAAACCAGCTTTGGGATGGAAAACTTGCTCCCGGAGATGTTCTTATGACCAACCACCCTGACTGCGGTGGCACCCACCTGCCAGACTTGACAGTTGTGACACCAGTCTTCAACGATGGTCAGCTCATCTTCTACGTAGCTTCGCGAGGCCACCACACGGACATTGGTGGTATCGGTATCACCAGCATGATACCGGACTCCAAGTTCCTATGGCAGGAAGGTCTTGCGATCAAAAGCCTCAAGATTGTCAGCGGTGGCGATTTCAGCGAGGACGTAGTTCGGAAAGCTTTTGCGGATGTGGCCAATATGCCTGGATGCAGCGCGACGCGCCGAATCAACGACAACATTTCCGATCTCAAAGCGCAAATCGCGGCCAATCAGCGCGGCATAAAGCTGCTGCAGAAGATGTGCGGAGAATTTGGTACCCCATTCGTCCAAAAATACATGTACGCCATTCAAGACAATGCCGAGCTGGTAAGCAAAATCACCTCTACTCCTGCCGCTCTTCCAACTGACCAAATCTTACCCAATAGGCTGTCCGAAATCTCCTCAAGCGCGTTGCAGCCTCAAATGAAGGAAAGACGCTTCAAGCAATCGACTTCTACGACGACGGGACGCCCGTCGCGCTTCATGTTAGCATAAACGGCAGCAACGGCTCTGCCATCTTCGACTTCACCGGCACCGGCCCTCAGACACTAGGCAACATGAACTCTCCTATCTCCATCACGCACTCGGCTGTCATCTACAGCCTACGATGCATGATTGACCTAGACATTCCGCTTAATCAAGGCTGCCTGGCACCCATAGAGATCCGCGTTCCCAAAGGCAGTATCCTGAACCCATCGTCCTCCGTCGCAGTCTGCGGCTCTACTATCGCCAGCCAGCGCGTCACCGACGTGATCCTCCGCGCCTTTGGCGCCTGCGCCGCATCCCAAGGCTGCGCCAACTCATTCGGCTGGGGCATGGGCGGCAAGGACCCCGATACCGGTATCACGACGCCGGGCTGGAACTACGGCGAAGCGCTCGGCGGCGGCAGCGGCGCAGGCCCCGGCTGGCACGGAACCTCGGCTGTCCAGGTGCACTCAACAAACACCAAGACCACGGACCCCGAAGTCATTGAGAAGCGTACGCCTGTGCTGGTGCGCCGCTACGAGGTCCGCGAGGGCACTGGCGGCCGCGGCACCTGGAATGGCGGTGACGGCGTCATCCGCGATATTGAAGCCCGCAAGCCGCTCAAGTTTAGCATCTTAAGCGAGCGTCGCGTGTACAGTCCATACGGTATGGATGGTGCTCGTGATGGGAGCGTGGGCAAGAACTTTTGGATAAAGCGGAATGAAGACGGCGAAGAAGAGACGATTTCACTCGGCGGCAAAGCGGTGCTGAATGCGCAGACGGGGGATCGCGTCGTCATTTGCACGCCTGGTGGTGGTGGATGGGGGCCGCCTCTGTCTGGGGAAGATGGGTCGCTGGGTGCGGATGTTAGGCCATTACCGACGCAATAAGTCGCGTAATGTAGAAGCGAAGAGCCTGAATATCATTTAGAAGTACCGGAATGCTGATAGCTAGTTGGGACATGAAACGCCTACTTCATGGATGCCTCTGGAAGAAAGCAAAATGAGAAATGGGACAAGGAATCCACGCACCACAATCCAGTCCGGAAATCAAGCACACGCATCCGACAAGATATGGGAGGTATTCGAAACGGAATACGGCAAATGCTTCACTCAACTAAATCCAATGCCGTAGAAACGATCCAAATGATCCCTTTACATTCGGGGCCACCTGACGGTCAACTGATCTATGGCCGACAGACATGCTGTCACAGGTTGAAGCCTGTGATCAGAGACTGTGTTATTGAGATACCTTTTCGGCTTAGCGTTCCTCATTGATTTCGACCAATCAGAACATAGCGAAGAAGTGATCGCAA